>JBAMJV010009329.1:0-39911 GCA_037951105.1 Echinarachnius parma
CCGTAGATTAATACGATTGTAATCAGTGAAATGATATCGGCTAAACATGCAATCGATATAGTTAATTGCGCATGCGCACTCTGTTTGTAGCAGGGGGTGTCACTCTGCCAGAGTGACCGCGATTTTTGGTTACCGGAAGGACTTCTTCTCTACGTCGCATTGTGGGCTACTTGGGAACTACATAAACCAATCACAGAGCAGTTCATACGCGTCGTCACCGGATCGAGGTCAATAAAACAAGTTCATATGCATACGTCACCATCGATCCAATTGTTCTCATAAGCCTGATAAAATCTAGGACAGTGCGCAGGAAAATAGGCGCGATAGTCTACGCACTTCATAGCATGATGATTGGTCAAGTCTTTCTTGGTCTCTACGCGATGACGTAGAGAAGTAGTCCTCGGAAGCTTCAAAAATCGCGTCACTCCGCCATCTTGCCCATGTACAAAGTCTATTGGACACGTGACTTGCGCGCAATAAGTTGACCTTCTAGTTATAAACGGGTTTGTTTATTCCATAGAAGTATGACTCCAACACTGCCGTTGTAGAACTAGAAGGTAAACTGTATCGCGCGCAGTGACCGTACCCTGTACATTTTGTACATAAAACAATGGCGGGCGGACGGTCTTGTTTACGAGCAGTATTGAAAGGAGGAACTTCGTCACAAAACTGCATTGTGGGGAAATAATATGACGAAACAATAGGAATGTGCGTAAGGCGCGCACTTTACCAAGCGCACCAGGGGGGTCATACTGCGCGCTAATCTTGGAAACTTTTATGGACTGGCTAACATGGAATTCTGGGATACATTTAGTCTAGGATCGAGACCCTCGATCGCATGCTGAACATAGCGCGACCAACGAGAGAGGTCTGCGTAACATCAGTGATCGCTGCTCACGAGGCCTCGGCTGGCAGCCATCACTGCTGTTGTGCAGATCTCTCTTGCTGGCGGCTATCTATTGTGGGTGGTGGGAATATTTTTAGCATGCGATCGAGGGTCTTTATAGATCATAGACTACAAAATACCCAGCATTCCATGTTAGCCAGTCCATGAAGTTTCCCTAACCGGCCATGCTTGCTGCGTGTTAAGGCTATGGGAAAATAAGGGCGCAGTGCGTAGATTCTCTTCTAGTTATTTATATACTACTTCTATGACTCAAACGGGTTGGTTTGTTTATTCATACTTCTATGACTCACACTGTGAGGATTGCGCACTCACACTGGGTGGATTGCCTGGAGACGGCGGAGAGACTGCTAAATGTCCGTCACTAGAAGTAACAATGCACAATTATAAAAGTCTTGATAACACGTTGATACACAAAATTCCTGAAAAACAGAATCACGGAGGAGTGCATGGCTTATGCATTCTATACAAAGACTGTTACAATGTACAAATTATAGAAAAAGTAAAATCAAGGTATGTTCTGTGGTGCAAAATTAAGTTGAATAATAAGTTCACATTTATTATTGGATCAGTTTATGTACCACATGAAAACTCGAAATACTATAATTCTGATATTTTCGAGGAGATAGCATGCTCTATTGTGGATTTAAAAAGTAAATATGAGTTCCTTTTGTGCATGATAGGAGATTTTAATGCTCGGACAGGGAATTTGATAGATTGTGTTGAAGATAGTTGCGAAGATTTATATTTAGATGTGCAAACACCCTCATTTCCTGAAAGAAGAAATTTGGATAGATCTATGCATACATAAAAATGGAGTAAATCTCATTGAATTATGCAAATCACTCGAAATGACAATAGTTAATGGTAGAATAGGAAATGATGCCAGAGGCCATTTCACATTTGGAAATTTGAGCACCATTGATTATTTTATTATATCACGAGAATCGTTTAAGTTAGTTAGAAATTGTGAGGTAGATTGTTTTAATAATACGCTTTCTGACAAACATAATCCTTTATGTGTACATTTAGATATTTACGTAGACTCGCTAGAAAGAAGTGAGGAGGTAAACACTCAACAGGAAGGCGATTCTTCCTTTATTGAAGCAAATGTGAAAATTGTTTGGAATACATCTTCTTGCAATGAATTTAAAAATGGTTTAGATGCAAATATGATTAATAATATTTGTAGCAGGATAGATTTACTAGAAAGAAATAACACTGATCAAAAAGCAATAGACAAATTATGCGAGTGTATAAAAAGTGTTTATATTGAGGCAGCATCTAAAGCAAATTTAGTGAAGAAAACGAGTAAAAAGAAAAGGAAAAGCGCTTCAAAAGTACATAAACCTGATTATAAATTATGGTTTAATGAGACATGTAAACAATTAAAGTCAACATTTGTTAAACTTAAGAAAAATTGCAAACGTTCAAAAGGTAGTTTAGATGATGAGGAAAAGTTTGAGAGCGTGAAGTTATTTTATAGGAAAACATTAAAGCACGAACACAATATGTATCTTAAGGATTTACATAAGAAGCTTCGTGCTCTAAAATCAAAAGATCCGAAAGAATATTGGAAAATATTAAATTTAAAAGTAAAAGATAAAAAAGGAAAAAAATACAATTGGTATTTCAGCATTTGAATCCCATTTTAGGGATTTGAATAAAAAAGATACATTACATGAATATGATGAAAAGGAAGATTTGTCTTTTGATCGATATGCTTTAGTGTCAAACGACAATTATGATTTTAATAAACCGATTTGTGACGATAAGTCGTTTGTCAGATTAAAAAGTTTAAAAATAATAAAGCGTGTGGCATAGACTTAATATTAAATGAATGTTTAAAGAATAGTAATGAATCTCTAATTAGAGTAATCACTAAATTGTTTAATATAATTTTGGACACTGGAATTATACCAACTGATTGGACTATAGGTTTAATTTGCCCAATTTATAAAAAGAAAGGGTCGCCGAACGACCCTGACAATTATCGTGGAATTACACTTTTAAGCTGTATTGGGAAATTGTTTACACTAATAATAAATAATAGATTAAGTAAATTTTTGAACGAGAACTATTTAATCGGTGAGGAACAAACAGGTTTTAGAGAGGGATATTCGACTGTAGATCACGTATTTGTATTTCATTCGATCCTAGATTTGTATTTATCTCACAGAAAAAGAATATACTGTGCCTTTATAGATTACAAAAAGGCATTCGATTCGATAGATCGAACATTACTTTGGTGTAAACTTTTACAGCAAAACATTCGAGGAAAACTAGGGTTAGTTTAAAGTCATTCATAATATGTATGCAAATTTGAAATCATGTGTTGTGAAAGATTCTCAAAGATCTGATTACTTTAGCTGCAACATTGGCGTTAGACAAGGGGAGAATTTATCCCCCTTACTTTTTGCATTGTACATAAATGATTTTGAATTATTTATTAAAGATAGATATCCGGGTATTGATTTGTTGCCCAAAAAACTTAAAAGTGCAATGTCCAATAATGGAATTGAAGTGTTTATGAAACTTTCTCATCTCGTTATTAAAAGTTAATGTTAGTAAAACGAAAGTAGTGATTTTTTCCAAAGGAAAAGTAAAAAAATATGAACCGTTTATGTTTGACGGAGAAGAAGTAGAGGTGGTTGATGAGTACACATACCTGGGCGTAGTGTTTAATTATAACAATACATTCAAACAAGCCCAGAACAAGCAAATTATTCAAGCTAAAAGAGCTATGTATAGTCTGATAATAAAATCTAGGAAGTTAAGACTTCCTTTAGACATACAGGTAGAACTTTTTGATCGGATAGTGGTGCCCGTACTTATTTATGGAAGTGAAGTCTGGGGGTTTGAAAATATTGCGCAGATCGAGGCCTTGCATGCACAATATTGTAAGCAATTGTTAAGATTGAGAAAAAGTACGATGAATAGCATGGCACTGGGTGAATTAGGTCGGTTTGAAATATCATTAGTTTTAAAAGAAAGAATGGTTAATTATTGGTTTAGAACTATATCTGGTAAAGAAGTCAAGTATTCAACGACAGTGTGTAATATTTTGAAACTCCTGCGAGATAATGATATGTATTTTCCTCTAAATAGACTCGATATGTACATACTGTTTTGCAGGAATTAGGTATGTCAAATTTGTGGTATGAATATGAAAAAGTAAGTAGTTCATGGGTGAAATCAGCCCTTAAACTAAGATTAAGTTATACATATTCTCAAAATTGGCACTGTAAAATTAACGATAGTACATGTTGTTTAAATTACCGAATTTTTAAAAGTAAGGTAATTATGGAACCATATTTGATATTAATGCCGCCCTCATTGAGAATTGCTTTAGCAAAGCTCCGATGTGGAAATCACAGATTGCCTGTAGTAACTGGAAGATATAATGGAATCGAAAGAAAGCATCGCATATGCGAGCTTTGTAACAATAATAAATTAGGGGATGAATTTCATTATCTATTTGAATGTCCAGTACTACATAATGAAAGAAAGACCTTTATAAAGTCATACTATAGAGTGAGACCGAATGTAATGAAAATGAGTCAGTTATTTAATAGTGTAAATCATAGGGAATTAGCAAATGTATCAAAATTGTGTTGTATCATAATGGCACTCTTTCAGAAATAGTTAAAGTCTGCAGCCACAACGCTGATTTGTAGTATGTATGATTATCCTTCAAATTGACGAATAGTGGTAACTTGGAAAGTATAGTCATTTATAATATGTTGATGCACACGTTTACTGCATGATCTGAACAAGTACCTTTGTTGTATGTAAATAGTTTTTGCTCTTGTTTTTTTTTTCTCTACTGCATTGATATTTCAATATCTGTTGTGCATTCTCTTGATAGTAACATTTCCTTGGTCAATTCATAGCTTGCGATTGACCTTGTTTTCTTTCTTTTACTTCTTTATTGTTATTATAAATATTGCGATTGCGTTTTATTGTTTGTCTTTGTTTGCTAAATATCGTCTTCACACCATATTATAATGATTATTTAGCCCCCATAATTATGAAAGTTAAGTATATTACTATATTGATTCTGGAATAGTTCATTTTTACAAACTTACTTTAGATTATTATTAATAGTTTCCTGCTAACTTGTCAGTATCACTGTTCATTTAGTTGGTCATCATTGCATAGCGGTTTCACTCTTAATGTAATATCACCTTTTAGTAAAGGTATAGGGAAATTAAATTTGACAAGACCGAGTTTATCATCTCAATGTTCATCACATTTTCGAAAGTTTATATTTTTGATCGATTTTAAATTTGCAATTAACTTACTTCCTGTTTGTTTAATGTTACATGTTAGTTTTTTTTTTATATTGTTTAACAATTTTGTGATATATGTTTTGAAATGTGTATCTGTATATATTTGTTATATTGTGCTAAATGTGATTTTCTTCAATACCCTACGACAGGGTGACATGAGAAATAAAATATTGAACATTGAACATTGAACATTGTACATTTTCTATGGCAAAGATGTCATAAGCGCGTACATTTGTGATTTTTCGCGCGATGAATTTGTAAACAATTTTTGCCCTTGGCTGAGACAGTGATCCGTCTATGAAGGGCGACTCTTCTGCAAATATTGAGCAATCATAAACAGTATGTAACACAAAATGTAACTAAAAAAGTGGTCTTATTGATGGAGTAGAAAAGGGCAACACAAATTGATTACGCTAGATAAAGAGGTGGTGAATATTTCACCGCTCAATGTGATGTATTTTATTATTTAATTCCAGATCAATTTCGAAATACACAGCCTGTCATACTTTTGATGACGTTTTGTGACGTAGCTAAAGTGCTTCTAATCGCAAACATACCTAACCGTCATGGCGGCTGAGTTTACCCCCCTGGTTTATTCATAATTCTATGGTTTGTAGTCTGCTGCGCGCGGCATTACGTCAGAAATGACTACAGGCACAACAGTCCCGTATACACGAATCCGACGGCCAAATCATGTAATTGGCCCTCTATCGACGCCGCCATCCCTGCCTTGTCCCCGCGGGATATTTAACACTGACAATCAGCTGATCGCCGTACACCGCAATACAACAGCAGTACAACAAGTGACAATTTTAATTCATTTTTAACTTCCAATTTCATGCGTTTTATCTGATAATATTTCATCGAGATTCAATCATGGACACATGGGAAGATGATGTTCGACAGTGGCCGAATATTTCTGATCAGGGTATGTAAATATTTTAACATTGGTCAATGCAAAGATTGAAGAATGTGTAAGTTTTGTTGAAATCAGACGCGTATTGTTAACACTTTATTTGTCTTAAAACTCAACTAAATTAGTTCGTATTACTCACTGCACTTTGTCCTTATCCCTCGTTGGTCTGTTGTAATATTTTGGTCAACATTTAAGCCATTTGGCGACCTTTTAATCGATGGTTTTGAAAGCGTCGCGGCACCGGCTTCGCAGTCGCAAATCGAAATAGCGGAACGAGCAGCTAGCTATGCCGTTAGCTACCGGTGAACGTGAAGATAGTACCGTACTCATGCTGTGCGCGCCATACCGGTTACGTCCGTAAGTATGGTGGCTATAAATCTTAAAAGGTCGCCAAATGGCTTAAATGTTGATCAAAATATTACAACAGACCATCGAGGGATAAGGACAAAATGCAGTGAGTAATACGAACTAATTTAGTTGAGTTTCAAGACAAATAAAGTGATGCAAAAAAAAGAAGAAAAAAAAGTGTGCGAAACTGCATTAGCGCCTGCGTGTTGTAATCGGAGCGGGGACACCGCAGCAATGGCGGATGTTGTACTGCCCTCATAAGGCGAGTCGTGCCGTCGGATCGGTGTATACAGGTAAACAAGTGTTTAGATCATTATGACTTAAAGCAGAACAAACGCATACCAACAAGCAAACTGCGTAGTAAGACCTATTTTTACACATCCCAAATGTCCCTGAATCGTCCCTGCCTGTATTTATCTTAACAAGTGAGCATGGTTTGTGTTGTACTAACACAGGCTCCGTATGCATGTTATGGATGCTCTGAGTGGCGCCATGATTTTTGTTTGCCGCTGAAATGTGACTTTTTATTTTGACTGCCGTTGATTGGTCTAGCCAAATGACATGTTAACTATAAGTTCGATAAAAATTGGAGCTAACACAAATACATTGCACTGCTTATATTTTTGTATTTGGGATCAAATTATTGGTTGTGAAATATGTTTGTTTCTACTTCAAATACATGTTAAACATGATAGTACTTATTTTATAGTCAGAACGAGGGTGTCCATACGACCTTTAACTTATTAGGATATAAGCGAGCGCGTACGCGTTCGCACTCCTTCCTAATTATTATATTTGTGTGACTTTTAATTTAATAGTTACACTGAGAAATATCATGGTTCATAGATAATAATACTTCAAGTCGGCAATTTATTTTCGCCCTAACACAGCATAAACTAGACCACGAGCATTTGTTATTCTGATATAAATCACAGCAAACGCAACTACATGGGCGTTAGACAGGGAAACTAGGCAATCTCGACACTACAGCTCAATTGTTTAGGGGGAATAGTGGGTTAATTTGCATCCATCTTATTCCATTGACACTTGATAATTCACTATCAAAAGTGTGAAGAGTTTTATTCAACACCCAGTATGAATGTAGGGCCTTGCATACTGTCTGTGTGGGACCAAATCATAAGGCAAAGACTTGTCTTATAACATGTGCTGCTAAGGACTTGTTCGACAAGTCGAAAGCAGGTAGGTCTTACTCAGCTTGATTACGGTTGTGGTTGCAATACGTTCTTGGTTTCAAAACCTTGAAAACTGGTTAGTAATGTTGAAACAAACATATCATCTTTCTGATTGTCTCTTAGACCGGAAGCTTCTAGCAACCAGGCGTGGATCGGAGCTCAGCAGATTGACATTACTGGCGCATACACACCTGTGGAGTTTGGTACGAGCAAAGTCATGTCTTATCACCAGTTCGATAACTACACCGGTCCAGAGGATCCCGTTTGTGGTGTTATCGACCGGAACAGTTCGTCTTGGTTCCACTATCCTTGCAACGATACCGGTCAAGTTCACCTTTTCATATGTCGCCATCCAGGTAAGATGTGCCTCTGAGATGTCTGAATAAAGGGGAAGTTCAGTTTTGTTATAGAGGGGGTTTCAAGAAATTTTGTTTGTCAAGAAATACAAAACTGAGCGTAACATTCAAAAGAGAACACAATTTTTAAAATAATACAGATTCAACTTTTTTTAATCAAAATCGGTTCAGAAAAAACAAAAATATCTAGGTACACGTTTATCATAATTATTGGATTAAGTCGGGGACCAACTTTTATTCAATAATTTGGAGGAAAAAAACATTAAAAAGAAGACTTTGTTGGCGAAATGCACTACTTTGATAATTCAAATCATGATTTTAGAAAACTATTCCATACGAATAAATAATTATAAACCTTTAACTTTTCCCATATTTTCCCATAACTACCCAATGAGTAATGGAACGATCTTTAACAAATCCAATACGTCACGGATGCCATACTATACTTTTCTCGTGAAAATTACCGTAGGTCAATCTACTAAGTAAAACCAAACATGAAATACAAATATATTGATTCATCATCTTCTTCCTATTTGCTCGTTACAAACAAATAGACAAGAACATTACAAATAATATCCGCAAAATCAACAATGAAATTACCCGAAATGTGGTGGTATACTTTGATACAATCTTTTGCAAATTACGACAAAAATGGTAACTCCGCACGTGCCCTCATAGACCCCCGTTTATGGAGCAGACGTACTACATAAACAGACACAAAACGTGAGAGAAAGTAATTTACCTCATTTACTTCAGAATTCTTAGTTAATTAATTGACCTAACGATATTTCTTTACTTTTAAACAAGGGACCAGCTTGTAAGGGCCAAGAAATCTTCTTTTCGAATACATCTTCGAAGGGGTTTGTCTGTGATCGTTTGTGAACGTTTAGAATGTGACTTGTGATCGTATCGGACGATGATCGGGACTTCTAGATTTGCGCTAGTAAGTCATGCGTCGGCTCACCCTGTGGGTGAGATTAAATGTCTGTTTGAGACGAACTCCTGGAACTGTGTTGTTATATAGTCATTATTCCTGTTTATTGATTCCATTCCCTTTCATCTGGCGAACTCGGCAGGAATTTCTATGGATGTCGATGACTTGTTTTGAGGACATTTCCAGTGATATTGTTTAGTGTCGCTACATACGGTAGTGAAGGTGTACGCTGTTGTATGTGCGTAAGTTATCATAGAGACGTATGGTAGATGCAATGTAGTTCGGTAGTACGTTTGTGTACACAATGAGTGAATTTCTACTTTACATTACATACACGTACTTGCGCCGATTGTGTGTCGCAGAGTGTCGTGTACTGGAGTGTACGGTTATTGAGTCTTTTTCAAGACTTCATTCTGGAAGAGAGAAAATTGTTATGAGTCTTTAGTCATTGAACAAGATATCACTACATTAATCCACACTGAACATAGGATTGAGATTACATGCAATGTTAATTAAATACAAGTATGATAAATTAGTCCATTGACAGACATAGAGATTAATCCCAAGGAGTTTTTATATTTGACCGACATTGTTCAGTCCGTAACTGGAAGAGATATTGAAACAAATTAATTTAATTAAAACACCACTACAGATATGCATTAAAAGACTTTGGCTGGTAAAATTTAGTTGATGTAATTTTAGTTGTGGAGATTGATAGTCTAATTGTTTTGAGGACTTCTTTGAATTTGGCGTTTGATTTTGATGCAATTTAGACTTTCTTGTTTCTTGATAATAATTAGTGAAATATTATTTGTTTGTTTAGTATTCTGTTTTTTAGAGAGTCGATACCCAATATAGATTTGATTCGGGCTAGTTAATGTTGATAAGGTGAACGGAGTTAACATGGCATATTTCAGTCATTTTACTGCAGAATATTTGCTATTTGGCCACGTATTCGAACGTATTGCCTAGCAGTTTGACAAGCCATAACATGAATGCCCGACATTGTTAGAACCATAATTGACAGGAAAGGAAAAATCAAGCATTTCACTCCCTTAGTAAACGTGAGAGAGAGAGCTACCAGGAAGTTGTGCGAGCGATATGCCGTCTATATCAATTGTCTCCAGAAGCATAACGGGTGAAGTTCAAAAATGACCCCAAACAGAGTGGAGAAACGAAGAATTTGGGCATAGGCTGCAGAACTTTTTTTTCAAATGGTTGAAAATTTCAAAGAGCTCAGCAGAAATAGTGGATGTGAAACGCAGCCCGAACCTGGTTATGATAGACCAGTTTGTGTGCACCGTAACGGACGATGCGTTTTGGCTGAAGCTGAGAGAAAGCAAAGCATCGTCTGTCATATAGATAGCATGTCTGGCAGATGAGCAATGATTCATCGAAATTGAAACTTTGCTAGCCCAGTGGTAGAGTATTTGCCAAAGAAAAACAACCCATGTCAGGGTTTTCAGGGAACAGTGCAACAGGTAGGAAGAGCTTCAATGCTAGTTGCTTCCGGTGTGGCCAGCTAGGCGACCGTGTTGGAGACTGTCCCATGCCCCCGTCCCCAGTCAAGCCACTCTCAAGACTCATACCTAAGAGGCTGCACTGGCAAACAAGCCTCCGTGCAATTTTGTGGCACCCTAGAAAGGAAATCTGCCTATGGTAAAGGTGAAGTTGAAATGCCAGAAAGAAGATTGTACCACACAGGCCCTGATGGTCACTGGTTCCAGTGTTTTCCTCATTACCGCCAAGTTGTGCACAGAGTTGACTCTCCGTGTAACTCCATGTACAGAAGGAGGTGCCTTAACGATGGTGGGTGTCACTGAATTGATTCCGCAAGGAAAGACCGAGGTGGAGATTGGGGTTGGGACGGCGGTCACCCAAACCTCTTTCCAAGTTGTACCATCGCTGCAGCTTGCCTCAGTGCTCCTTGCCGTGGATTTTGCTACGGATGTTCACCTAGTTCAGTGAGGGGTGTTATGGCACCGGTGGGACCATAAACAAACCGGTCAAGTTCCCTTTACCAGGGTATACAGGTAGATACGAGAAACGAGGAGGAGTTTGACATAGATATGGAACAACATATGCCCTTTTCCAACCCAGGAATAGCCAAAAGTATGACTGAGAAAGAACAGGAACAGCTCAATGTGTTACTGGAGGAATTTCCTGAAGTTATGACAGACTCATCCGGACGGACGGAGGTGGCATGCCATTACATTGAAGTGGAGGATGCACGTCCTTGCCGTTCTTATCCCTACAGAATGAGTCTGGAGCGGTCTCAGGCTATGGATGAGGAGCTAGAGAAACTCATACAATTGTGGACAATAGAGCCCTCGTCTTCTCACTGGGCTTCTCCAGTGGTAATGGTTCCAAATAAAGGAGGAGCATACCGCATGTGCATTGGCCATCGCAAGTTGAATGCTGTCATGAAACAGGATGCGTATCCCATGCCAACCGTAGATGCGATTCTTACTTCTCTTCATGGAGCCAAGGTCTTCTCATCTCTGGACTTATGAAGTGGGTAAAGACAGATGGCAGTGTCCCCGGAGGACCAAGAGAAGCCAGCATTTATATAGTTAAAGGTGCTGCCATTAGGGTTGGTGAACGGTCCAACAAGATTTCAAAGGTTGATGTCTCACGTTTTGTGAGAGCTCGTTGACCAGTGCTGCTACGTGTACCTGGACGACATCGTATGCTACTCCTCCAGCACAGAACGACACCTGAATGTGTAGGACAAAATCCTGATGGCTGGCCTGACAGTGAATGTGGAGAAATGCCAGTTCATGGGCCCAGAAATGAGGTATCTGGGACACATTATTGGTGCTGAGTGACTGAAGCCTGATCCAGACAAGATCGCCGCCATCAAAGACTACCCTGAACCGACCTGTGTGAAGGAAGTGGAGAGGTTTCTGGGCATGCTATGGTGGTATCAGAAGTTTGTACCTGACTTGGCACATATTGCTGCACCGCTGAATGAACTGAAAAGGAAGTCCGTAAAGTGGAAATGGACAGCAGAGTGTGATCTGGCCTTTGAGAAGTTGAGGGACACCTTGACCAGAGAACCTGTCCTAGGATACCCGGACATGACTTTCCCGTTTGTTTTTCATACAGACACTAGCAATGTGGGAATCGGTGTTGTCTTGACGCAAAAGCAAGACTCCCAAACTCGAGCAATTGCCTTCGCAAGTCGTGCCTTGTCAAGCGCTGAGAGGAACTACAATACTACCGAGCATGAGTGATTAACAGTGGTGTGGGCACTGAAGAAATGGAGACCCTATATAGAAGGTCAGCAGTGCAATTTCGTGACTGATCACTAAGCGTTGTGTTGGCTGTTCCGCAAGAACATACAAACTGGTAGACTGGCACGCTGGGTCCTGCGGCTTCAAAACTATCGCTTCCAGGTGACTTACCGTCCAGTGGCCATATTCATAAAAGCCCGATAGCCTATCTGTCAGCTAGGCCTTATCTCATTGCCAAAATGCCAGTTTGGACGATAACTAGCGGCGAACTCGCGAAACTCGCTTGGGTGATCACCTTTGTTTTCACAAACCAGTGCACAACACACACGTGCATGGGTATGTCTTTAGTAATGTGTGTAGATTTTGCACGCTGTCTATGCCCTTACAATAGGGTCTTTTCGCTAGGTGGACGAGAACGAGTTTCCCGTCCTCAAACGACAGTTTCTGTAAGTATACAGGGTGGCTCAGAAATAACGGAACGGGCGTATTTGCCATTGTGAAGAAACGTACATAATAGGTTCACTGGATAGATACCAAACAAAAAACTACTTGACCAAATTACTGTTGTTGATTTCAAATTTCGTTTTAAAAGATTATCTATCCAGTGAACCTAGTCTGTATGTTTCTTTATAATGGAAAGTACCCCGTTCCGTTATTTCTGGGCCACCCTGTATAAGCAAATAATATGCGTATGACGTAATACTCCCCGTTGGCAAGCTTAACAATAGTAACTAGGTCCGTCAAGCTCCGGCATACTTGGGCCTGTCGGACCTAGTTACTATTGTTAAGCTTGTCAACGGGGAGTCTATACGTCATACGCATATTATTTGCATACATCACAGAAGCGGTCTATTGGATCTAGTCAACCCGTCCTGTTCACTACCTGTTCGCTGCCTTTCAACCATTTTCGATTTTAGTCAACACTCATGCACATACATACACTTTCACACATACACATGCGCACCGAACACTTAAATACTCAAACTCCAACACAGACACTCAAACACACATATATACTCACATTCAATCACGCAAACACACACACACACTTACACACACGTATACACACACGCACAAACATCCACTCCCGCACGCACGCACGCACTCGCACTCAAACAAACACAAATGCACACAAACACCCCACACATGCGCACACACAAACACAAACCCTTACACACGCGTATACACACAAACACAACATTAATAAAACTCCCACACAGACGCACGCACTCGCACTCAAACAAACACAAACAAACACATATACACTCACAAACACACACACACACAAATGCGTATCACACGTACACACAGCCACAAACGCACACATTCAAACACACACGCATATACCAGTTACATAATCCACCACGCATACACATACACACGTATAAAACACACACATACACACACAAACATACATGTTGATAATTCTCTGATTACGTAATTCTGAAGACGGTGTACTGGATTTTCCGATGAACCTGAAATCGGGCATGAACTAGTGCTCAGATTGGCCAGACGACGATAGAGAACGTAAGTGACGTAATTTCTCGCCTAAATGACGTAATTTCTTCTAGTAGGGGGCCACAAATATGGTGTTCACTGCAGTTTGGGGTACAATTGTTTTACTTGGGATATGGGATATCTATAAAAGTGGTGTTTTTATTGATATATTTGAGAGATCATATTCAATTATGGAAATTAGGCCTAATTTGCATAGATACAGAGCGTCTCTTTGGACGAATTTTCTTCTTTTGATCCAAGGAGTATGTATGTCAAGTAAAACAATCGTACCCCAAAATGCAGTCACGGACCCATTAACCACCCTACTATTCGTCGTCCTCAGGTTTGCGAAAAGTCCGTAATATCGACCAATCGACGAGCGTCACTCTAAGCCCAGTAATACAATAGCCATTTAAAATCTTCGTAGTGGGTTGCTAAATCGTAATTCAAGAAGCACTTCTAACCATACCGATAACAAGCTAACAACGCGGATGATCTAATTTATTCATCGTGGCTGTCATGGTAATAGTTCCATCTGTCGCAAGTTTGTCTGACATCGCAACATCACATAAATGCGCAGTTAATTCAAACTTGTGAAAAAAAAGAATGTCCCACTTTCTTCCTGTTAGGGACAATCTACAAAGTACACGTACGCACATGAGGGGGGGGGGGGGGGGGGGGGGGGAGATTCACGCTGGTGCGTACGCAACATTCAACCACATGCAAACAAGTACAAATAGTGCGTAAAGGGGGAGGGGATTTAATTTCTGACAAGAAATGTTGCGTACACTGTAGATGGCCCCTCATGATGTGTTTTATTGAGTTTGTTGTGTGCTATTTTTAAATACAAGATGATCAAAATATGGTTAGCATGAGCTGAACCGGGCAAACCCGATGGGGGAGTCAAGGGTCATAGGGGTGAATGGGGAGGGGGGGGGGTTTGGGTGCGGGAATCACGCGGAACAAATACAAAACAAATACATCTCCCTCCTCATAAGTACCGTACCCCCCCCCCCCCCCCCCTTACTACATTATGACCAAGCTCCGCCACGCCTTTACTTATATCATGGCATGGGATACTATTTGTGATCTCCATAATAATTTCACGCGAAAACCTATATCGCCCCCTTAATTCGCTATCATCAAAAACTTTAGTGGGTTTCTCCTATCACGAAAAACGCACTCCCTACGCATGGCACGCCTTAATTCACATAACTCGAAGAGCCATGTTCACGATCGCGCTTCACGCAGTGACAAAAACCGGGCAGTTTGTTACTTGATAGCAATTTAGAGGTACAACCGAGTACCTCTAAATTGTTGGTCCAGTTGTCGCTATAATTTGTCCTATCTGGCTTTGGGGAATAAGAAACATTTAGCTGGGTGGTAGGTCGTCATTCAACTTCACGCCTTTGTTGTAAGTCCAACAAAGCTCTATACATAACAATGTCATGGAATACCAAATGCTTGTGGAATTTAGACAGATGGGTTGTCATGCCAGGCCAGGCCTTGAATACGATAGCGAGTTATGCCTTTCGGCCTTTTGTGAATACCAGCCAAGCCTAGCGGACATCGAAATTGCAATTTGATCAACCAACTAGCTTATCGGGGTTTTATGAATATGGCTACAGGCCCACAGCACCTGGTCCCATATGCCTTGTCCAAATGCTCCGAGGAGGTGGGGATCGTCGGCATCGTGCAGCAACCGACGCAGCTCGATCTTCAAGCAGGTGACTCGAGTAGAATGTGTGCAGCTCCCAAGTACAGTCAGCCTCAAGGAGACATCATAGACTGGACCCAGTGTGATGATTGTGACCAGTGGTGGCATCAGCGATGCGTATGAGTGACTGCAGGACAAGCAGATATACTGGAACAATACACCTGTCCTGCCTGCAAAATAATGACTAAGAGCATTGCTGAGACTGTGGCACAATCAGACATCCTCCCACTGGAGTTAGAAAGAATGACAGTGTACCAAACTCAACATAGAGATCCGGACCTGCTTCCGATCATCCAGAGGCTAGAGAACCACACGGAAGGAGCCGAGAACATAGCTGACCGTAACTTATAACGTTCCGAGCTTTAGGATGGGTTACTGTTTCGTTCTGATGGGTACTTGTTGGTACCGCGTGAACTTCAAAAAACTTTTCTGGTGGAAAACCATTTCAAGCCGACTGCAGGCCATCTTGATAAGCTCCAAGTAATGTCCATAGAGTTTACAGGTCACACTTTACAGGCCTCCCTTTAACCGCGTATATGTTTTATTGTATTCCACATACTAAGAATCTTGCTCTACGATTGGTCAAAAGTTAATCACGTGATGAAACATAGTTTCGCCCATCATTGATGGGAGAAGAAAACTTCGTTACACTGTGTAGATATCTTGGGTGAAAGTGCGTTGCACTCACTAGATAATTGGTAACGTACTATCTACACCCCGCGGTTGCATTGAATTTAACGTGGAGTGTGTGGCCACTCAAATTCCGTACCGGCGCGATAACTATATGCGCGCGAATTACAAATTTAATTGTATTCGTTGTGCATTCGGTAGTACACTGCATGTATGTACGTTGCACGCTATGCACTGTACATACGTATTGTACATTACATGCACCGTACCGTTTGCTGTTAATTGCTCGTTCTGTTGCTCTACGCAAATGGACACGTTTTTACTTGAGAGTGAAAGTAAAAATACAAAGCGACAACTTAAGTTCAGCCTGAAAGTGTTCCAAGATTATTGCGATGCTGGAATCATACATTTTGACAAACTGTCTGACATGGACTTGAAATCGCTAGACCAAGTGTTGGGGAGATTGTATGCTGGTGTGAAATCGCGAAATGGTGAGTCATACAGTAAGAAAGAGAATTGTTTTGAATTTGCGAGACATAGGCCTAGAGTGAAGACATAATTATCAAGGATACCAACTTTGCGAAATCTGGTCGAGTGTTCAAAACTGTTCTTCGGAAACTCAAGGAAGAGGGGAAAGCCAATGTAAAACATCATTATACCTGTCAGTGAAACCGACATGAACACGATTCAAGACAGTCTAGTCTAGAACAGGTCCAGGACTCTCCTTGTGGACTACAACGTAAAGTTTTCAATTTCATCGACATTATGACCAATTTTGCGAACAGGGGTGAAGAAAATGTGCATGTTGAACTGTTATGGAATTGTCATGGAATAACATTATTGGTAAGTAGATCAAACCTAGTAACACAGTAACAGTAGACTAGTACTAGATCCAGAAGAAGTCCGATGTGGAATATAAAGCAAATAATCACCTTTTTGTTTCAGGCGATGGCAAACTATCACTTCCTCGGCGATCTGAATGTATGCGCTATCTTTCCTCAGCTTCGCTTCGGAAAGATAGCTACATCCAGATCGCCTCGGAAGTGATAGATTATCCCATCACCTTCACCAACGGTAATTATTTGCTTACTATTAGTTTTTAATGATAATTTGCAAGTTTTAATTAGTCAGGACGCCGACGACATGGACGTCCCGTTCTCTAACGATGCGAATTGGTTGCAGTCGACCCGTCATTTTCACTATCTCTGCACCATTCTCGGTGTTAATCAACGCGCGTTCGCAATGACTTCATGAACGTCACACGTCACATCTCCCTCATAATTCCCTCCCACACACAAACATGACAAACACACACACTACACACGCAAACACTCAGGCAAAGATGAGGTGGGCTCAGCACCTGAAGACTAGGAGTGTGCTGTCGACCCCATGTAGGCTGCGGTGTATGCAGGTAACGGGATGCTTGATGAGGGGGCTCAGCACCCGACGACCGGGGGCGTGGTGTGGACCCCATGTAGGCTGCGGTGTATGCAGTTAACGGGATGATTGATGAGGGTGGCTCGGCACCCGATGACCAGGTGCGTGGTGTGGACCCCATGTAGGCTGCGGTGTATGCAGTTAACGGGATACTTGATGAGGGTTTCGGCAGCCGACGACAAGGTGCGTGGGCTGCGGTGTATGCAGTTAACAAGATGCATGATGAGGGGGCTCGGCATCTGACGACAAGGTGCGTGGGGTGGACCCCATGTAGGCTGCGGTGTATGCAGTTAACATCATGCTTGATGAGGCGGCTCGGTACTTGACGCCCAGGAGCGTGGTGTGGACCCCATGTAGGCTGCGGTGTATGCAGTAGACAAGATGCTTGATGAGGGGGCTCGGCATCTGACGACAAGGTGCGTGGTGTGGACCCCATGTAGGCTACGGTGTATGCAGTTAACGGGATACTTGATGAGGGTTTCGGCACCCGACGACAAGGTGCGTGGGGTGGACTCCATGTAGGCTGCGGTGTATGCAGTTAACGGGATACAAGATGAGGAGGGCTCAGCACCTGAAGACTATGAGCGTGTTGTCGACCCCATGTAGGCTGTGGTGTATGCAGTTAACGGGATACTTGATGAGGGGGCTCGGCACCGGACGACCAGGTGCGTGGTCTAGACCCACTGTAGGCTGCGGTGTATGCAGTTAACAAGATGCTTGGTGAGGGGGCTCGGCACCTGACGACAAGGTGCGTGGTGTGGACCCCATGTAGGCTGCGGTGTATGCAGTTAACGGGATGCTTGATGAGGGGGCTGGGCACCTGACGACCAGGGGCGTGGTGTGGACCCCATGTAGGCTGAGGAGTTTGCAGTTAACAAGATGCTTGATGAGGGGGCTCGACACCTAACGACAAGGTGCGTGGTGTGGACCCTATGTAGGCTGCGATGTATGCAGTTAACGAAATGCTTGATGAGGGGGGGGGGGGGGGGGGGCTCGGCACCCGACGACCAGGGGCGTGGTGTGGACCCCATATAGGCTGCGGTGTATGCAGTTAACGGGATACTTTATGAGGTGGGCTCGGCACCTGACGACCAGGGGCGTGTTGTGGACCCCATGTAGGCTGAGGTGTATGCAACTAAAGGGATGCCTTATGGGGGGGGGGGGGGGGGGGGGGCTCGCAATTACAAGCTATTTGTGCATTGTGCAATAGAATCCCGGACGATTCGTTCGCTCTGGACAAAGGTAGTATTTTGTACATTCAGACCCATGAACGCATGTTTTAGTATGGTGATTCGTTTTCCAATTATATATAATTTTTCTGGAAACATATTTATGTGAACTTGCAGGTGAAATGGACTACTACATATGTTACCTTTCATTTATAAGAATACATGTATTGTTTTTGGCCGATGGTACCCTTTAAGCATGTTTGCATTAATTCGATACATTCATATGTTCCTGTATTTGTTGCTTTGTACATTTTGTACTTGCTTGTTGTTTTGATGCCTGTATCGATATCAATAAATACAATGTCAACGCCATCTGTTTGAAATTGGCGATATAACTGGTTTTGAAAATTCTTTTTTTTTGTTAAACATCCACTACTTCTTATTTCTCTACATACATAAATATTGTTGTAATCGGGTATATTGTACATAGATAGAACCGTTAACGGTTATGTTTTAACCACGTTTCAGAAAATTAGTACGCACTAAAACTTTTCAATTTCAAAATTGTGAGCGCCAAATCGTTAAATCGTGATTACGCGGTAGGTAATTCACTTCTTATCAACCTTACACTTCGTATATTAGTCAATGGTATAATTTTCAATGAAAGTATGCAAAACATGAGTGTGAGCGTGACATGATTACGTGATTAGATCGTTGCAAGCCACGTGTGGGGGAGAAAGTGGTGAGTTGTGCCACAGGGAGAGTTGCTCCACCCCCTCTAACTTCCATTTACAATTATAAACTTGTCTTTTTAGCAAGCAGTTTAAAGAACTGGAGTATTATACAGGAATGGGTCTTCGCAAAATCTTCAAAATACAGAGAAAAAAAATGAATTTCCAAGTGTCAGGTTTGACCATCACTATTACTTACATGAAATCAATTAAACAGGCAACTATTCATGTATAATGTTGAATTTTTTTATCATGTATTGTATTTTCATTTTGATAAAAGTTTATGAAAAGTTGCATTGCACATTTAAATGAATGTATTAAAATAGCCGCCTAAAAGAGCGTTGAGCCATAAAACATATGGAGAGTTGAGCCATCAGCCATTGGCTCAACTCTCCTCATATTGAATTTGCTCAACCTACTTAGTAAACCTGTATTATTTCGTTCCCCCTTCATACCATCATGCCACATCATTGAATTGTATGGGTTTTCAAAACTAATGTATGTTGTAACTATTTTTTTCTGACAAGCGGTCGGAAAACTCATTCATGTCAATGCCTGGACAGTACAATTCATTTACATAACCTATAATAATTTTACACCTATTTTGTGTTATATAATGTGACATAAAATCACTTTCAATATAAGTTTACTAAATACTGTTACTAATTGAAGATGAAAATACCATGTCAATAACTTGGGTTTTGTATGGAAAGGTTGTTCAGTTCAAATTTAGAAGAAAAAAAATCAGAAAATTATGAGAAAATTAGTTTTCTTAATAATTCTTATTATTTCTATTGTTTTCCGCCATTTTGTTCCTGAAAAACAAAGAAAAACAAAGAAAAAAAACAAAAAAAACAGTGACATCTATTGTCTGATATTGTGACTTTACTTTTGTACAGTTTATACATTTAAAATAGAAAACACTTCAGAAATGTACACGATTTACTTGTTTACTGCAAGGAAAACAAAATAAGACTTAAATTGACAAACATGCCTTTCAGAAAGTGGTTACCATAGCAACGGGAAAAACCTGACACTTTTAAATTTCATACCACAATGTTCCTTATACAATTTTGTGAAAATTGGATGAAAAATGTGGGTGTGGCAGTAAAAAATATGGTAGGGGGGCTCATTCAGCCCCCCCTTAGGCTTGATAGGGTTAAAGCCAAAAAACACTAATGAAAAAGTGATTGAAAACATCTGTACTGGCCAAACTAATTGATATGTAGTTTTGAATAAGTAAAAAAGGGGATTGTGTGTTAAAAACTGCACCTTAATACCGCAAAATCAAGAAATATCAGATTAAAATGCAATACCGCCAGTGAAATTTGACCTAAATTCACCGCCCGTTCGCACCTGTCCGCGCCCCTAGGGCTGGGCTGGAGATATCGACAAGTCTGCATACTACCGTGAAGATGGAGCGCAGCGTATACGCGGTTGAATTGAAGTGTGTCATTTCTAACCTTTAATCCTCAATTAGTAAATTTCAAAGCAGTTTTTGTCAAAATATTTACATTAAAGGGGAATTAACCCTTATCCTTTTGACTTACTGGATGTGATGAGAGCATAACTACTATCATTGCTAGTCACTTATTTCCTCATGAATATTCCCGATTACAAAAATAGTCAATATTTTATGGACCACTGTCGTCTGCTTTCAATGCCCATAGGAGGCGGCCATTTCTTCAACTACTCGAGGTGAAATGACATGGCAGGCGGAGAACACAATAGCATTATCGTAACCCGCTATTGTGTTCTCAGCCTGACACGTCATTTCACCGCGAGAAGTTGAAGAAATGGCCGCCTCCTGTTGGCATTGAAAACAGACGACAGTGGGCCATAAAATATTGATTATTTTCATTATTGGGAATATTCATGAGGAAATAAGTGACTAGAAATGACAAGAGTTATGCTCTCATCACATCCAGTAAGTCAAAAGGCTAGGAGTTCCTTCCACTTTAACATCTCGGTTGTAATTTATTCTTTCACGTGGTAGGTGATGAAAGCACTTTTGTTTTGTTTTGTGTGGGGCGTTTCCCAATACTGTTATTTGTCTTTACGCATTATCCATACAGATGGACTACACCTGTCATTACTACCGTGGATATACAGGTAAAACACGAATGTGTCTATGCATTATTTGACATAAGTGTTAAAGATGAATTCCAGTTTTGGGAAAGAAGCCGAATACATCTATATTGATCAAAGTATTGAAATATGGCTTGTGTGGTAAAATCGGAACCTAAGCATCGTTAAATACAGAAATATCGGAAGAAATACAATATCCGCCTGTGAAATTTATAAATCCACCGCCAGTTCGGACGTGTCCACGCCGCTAGCGCTGGGGAAGATATCGACAAGCTGGGGACAAGCCCGTATAGCGAACACCTCGTGTACTCGCACGTGGTCATTGTACGTAGCGTATGGGCGATTCCGAGTTGTTGGTGATCTCTATCTGCAGACGATCAAGTTATAATTTTGCAAATATATCAATTAGTAAGCGGTTTCTGAGCCAAATTTGGATAATCCTATATTAGTACAATTATATTCTTTCACATTATTGGTAATAAGAGCTTCCATTTCATTTTTGAGGGGGGCGTTTCCAAAACTGGCCTTTACCTTTAACCCTAAAAAGGCCGGGCTATTTGAGGTATTTTTTTAATAGGGGGAGGAGGCGGGGGGGGGGGGGGCAGTGTGACCCCCCCCCCCCCCACCCCTTTAATATCGGCCATGAAATGCTCGATCGCCGCGAAAATGTGCACGCTTGTCAAGTAAAGTGTATATTATAATATTATGGTAATTTCAATTTTTCAACAATTAATTAATTTGCATATTTATGATAATGTATGCAAATAAGGTGATATAAGACAAATTTTTCACATTAATAAGATATTTTTGTTAATAATAAAACATTGATTTTCACGACATATATTCTTTAGACCAATGAATGATAATGAATGATAATACAACAAAAATATTTGGATGAGCTAGGTTTATGTGCCTTATGTTTGTATTGTTTTTATAATTTCTTATGAATTTCAATGTTTTGTTGTTTTATTTCATGAATAACTATATATCAACTAGTCTGACCCCTAAAACAGACACCTAAGTGAAAACAGGACCAAATAACCAATAATTTATCTTTTTTTAGAAAAATTATATTTCCATATGTTTTGTACAGAAATCACAAAAATGTGAAATTTTCGGGCTGACATGCAAACAAATGGTCACGTAACTGTTAAACGGTATGTCCGATTTTCGAAAATGTATGTTTAAAAAATGCGCAAGACTCGACAGAAAAAGTCACAAGCCGCGGGGCATCATCTTCACGCGAAAAATCGATGGGGGGGGGGGGGGGGGGGGCCTAATGTCCCCTAGTCTTATTATGGTTAAGGGATTGTAGTTTCTCATACAAAGATTGTTTCTTGAAACGGTGCCAGAGAACAATATCAGACTTGATAATTATGTGCTTAAAAATTTGATAGAAAAGAGAAAACACACACATGTACGTATGTCTCTTATTCAGTTTTAGTTATCTCTGTTATTTATTCGATTTCTCTTAGTAATTAAAACTTTTTACAGTTATTGTTCTTTTAATTTAATTTTGTTTTTTAAGTTGTGAATATTGCAACTCTTTTGCTGTCAAGGGGATTGGCAAAACTGGTCTTGCTTTTTACATTTTTAAGCATAATCCCTTTAAATTAGACTATATCTTTTTATCACTATTGTCAATATAAAACAACATATGTGTTCTGTGCCTTCAATATTGCCACACGTGTTAGAGGATTGGATTTTCTAAAAAATATACGCAAATACTACTGTTTAAATACATTGTTATGTCCAGTGAGTGTTCATTATTCAATTAATATTTTTTGTCCTGAATATGAAAGGATATTGTTAAATATGCTGTTTATCTATGATGATCTGTTTTAATGTCCATTAATTTCCAAAATTTGTAGGATCCTAGTTATTTCTATCACGTTTCCGTGAATATTATAATAAAATACTCCGTGAAGGCAAGTTTCTTATTGTAAAGGCCCAGTCACACATTCACGACTTAGGGGCAAAATGTGGTGCGAATTTGTACGAACGTAGAAATCGTATTGATTCGCCAAGTACCGACCCTAGAGAGAGTTCCCTACGCAGGCTCTACGCAATATTGTACGCATCGTTACAAATGACACAAGAATACAGTGAGACATCAGTAAAAACGCGGTATACGCTTCCATCAAAAATGACCAAGAGCCGGTACGAACCCACACGTATTCTATACACCTTCTGTGAGAATGTCGTATAAATGTCCACGAATCATTTACGATTCTCCACGATTGCGACACGAAAGTGATACAAATATATAGCCTCCAGGCGATTTCCCTTGAATCCCGTACAGACACTTCCTGAATGATGACGTCTGTCCATTTTTTGTCTCGACATTATAAATGATGAAACCACAGTTTATAATTTTCTGCCAAATCTCTTGAATCGTCCACATCCTCCCGAACAGTCAAACATAAATAAAAAAAACCCTTTTCGATCGTTATTTTGTTTAGTCAATACATTTGAAATTTGTAAACGAGGTTTGATTTAATAAAACATTTTATAAGGTGAAACAAATGTCAAAATGTTTAGATTTAATATGGGCAACCCCAGGGGACCATTTAAACAATGCGTACACAATCATGGCTATGAGTAATCAATGAGCATATTGCATTTGTTATATAATTACTCGGGCATATGATAAATCGCCGACGTTGAGATAAAACTATGTATGAATTAATGTGCAATATATTACGCACCGTACGGTATTATTATTGATACATGTAATAGGATTTTGAAGCCACACATTTGACAGCGAATAACTAGTCTTTGTTTTTTGTAGCAGAGTCACACATGTCGTAAATGTGTTATGTTATACGTTTTGGTGTATTGATGTTTAATTCGTATTTGCTATTGTAGGTTTATTTCGCTAATACACTGATGACAATTTTCGTACATTTACAAAAACAACTCGATATTTTGTGGTGTGTTTTTAAATAGGTTTTCCACTTGGACTTGAGTCTTATGCCATCCCTGATTCGAGTCTGACCGCGTCGAGCGAGATTAGTTCGCCATATGGAGCCAGGCGGGGACGGTTAAATGTGGTTGCTTCTGGTGGATTGGGTGGATGCTGGCTCTCACGCTTTAGTACCCCGAACGAATGGATCCAGGTAAGATTATGTATACTTATTCAAACAAGCATCTAAAGGAAACATGTACCATATGCATATGTTCTAACAAGAATAACATAATTAATATGCATGCCACTTGTAATATATATTTAAAGTGTCATTCGCACTTTATGCAGTAGATGCTACAGAAGCATCGACATGTGTTTTTGTTACACTTATCGCAAGTTTGAATGGTAAGGTGAACAGTTATGGACTTCTGTGAGTAATGCAGTGAAAATGCTCCATCGATTAATATATTAAAAAGAAAACAGTTTAAATTGATTTTATTACAATCTGATGAACATCATTGAATTATATCGTCCATATTCTATCCCCGTCCTCATGCCTTCCTCTCTTTGTTCCTGTTTTTTTTTTTTACAATGTCGTTTTCTACTCGCTGACTCAAAATGTAATGTATCTCCTTTCCAAAGCGCAACTATTTTCTTCTTTTCATCCCCAAACGCAGCTCATCCTTTCGTCCATTTAGTAACAAAACCTGCACCATTACGTTGCAAACTAATATTTATAGCTCAACCA
Organism: Echinarachnius parma; assembly: GCA_037951105.1. Lineage (NCBI taxonomy): Eukaryota > Metazoa > Echinodermata > Echinoidea > Clypeasteroida > Echinarachniidae > Echinarachnius > Echinarachnius parma. Next base: position 25,105 of record JBAMJV010009329.1, read on the forward strand.
TGCTCAAAAGGAATACAACATTACAAACAACTAAATCAAAAAAGACTTTTATAACAAATAAAAAATAACCTCCTATGTAAATTTCTTAAGAAAGCATTTTTATTTTTTAACGGCTTGTTCAATATTATCGAATTATTGGGGGCCTCCAATGATACCAAATGGTTATATTTATGGATATTGAAGCCGTTTGTAAGCTTATTTTGATCAAATAAAGTTTATTCTCTCATTAAAATTGAATGCTCCTTCAAATTTGACACTCAGTTTTTGTTTTATCTTACAGACAAATTATGTTTGTGTAGCGCCCTCTATACCAAACCTTAACTATCCCTTGAATGTATTAATTGGGTTTTACAGTTGTTCAAGCACTGCAGCTTTTTAGTGGACCCCTCTTGTTTCCAACTTGTGTATACCTTAAATGTGGTAAATTATCATCTATGACTTGTAATGCTTTGTCGGAAACGAATAAAAGTTGAAATTGAAATTGAAATTGAAATTGAATTAATTATGTCTACATTCAATGTATTCTTTACATTTCTGAAAATCTGTTTTAATCTACTTGTACACGTCATATTAAAGGGGTAGTTCAACTTTCGTATAGGAGGCGCTGCACGAAATAATTTTGTTGAAAGAGCATACAATAATTAATGACAGAATAAACTTTATTGATCAAAATCAGTTCATAAATGGCTGTAATATTAATAAATATATCTGATCGGAATAAATCTGGGGCCCAGATTTATTAAATTATTTGTAAAGACGAATTTTTGAAATGGTTACAATTTTAAAACAATTCTCAAGAGAGGTTTTTAAATAGTTTTTACAAAACATCTCATGCATACTTTCGTATGAAAAATATGGTTGAAAACGTGTTTTTTTTAGAAAGCACCCTCTTGTGTTTTAATGGCTCTTTTCGAATGATAACAGGCTTTTTACTATCAAAGTCGTTTGAAATTTTAGATACCTTTCGAGCATGGTGGAGTTATAACTATTAGTTTGTAATGTTATTGTGCAGGTTTTGGTTACTCAGCAATACCAAAACTGTACTACCCCTTTAATTTAGGCATTTTTGTTGTTTTTAGGGTGAAAATATGTATTAAAGGGACAGTCCGGCTTTTACAAATCATCTGAAAAGTTTCCAGTACCTAGATGGGGATAAATTTGACACCCATGTGAAATTTTTAATTGAAAAACGCTGTAATTTAGATTCCATGAAGGAACAACTACCAAGAAAAAATAGCAAAGATATCCTCTCGTCGATGTACTAAATTTTGGCCACTTGATATGTTTAGCTGATTCATTGTCAGAATACGACTGTCATGAACTTATCCACGATAAACCTGTGTATAGATACAATTTCGTATATGCATGCTACAAAATAACAATCTCAAATGAAAGAAATAAGAACATGAAAGAATGGATCTTAAGTTTGAAGAATATATCATTACATGATCGATTCTGCGGTAATTTAGTTGCACACGGCAAACGCAGGTTGTTTGGCGTGCACTCAAAGTCTGTGGAACACTAAACATGTCATGCAGTACAACCAGGGAAGTGGAAGTCTGTGAAATGAAATTACAGACGCGGGGTTTTGATATACGGGCAACTCCAGCGTCACGGACATTACAAATCAGAGAATTTTCATGACTTTCCAATGCCACTACTAATTCATACCTCTAACTAATGTCTAACTTTTATTTTGATTACAAAACAATATCCTAGTTAAGTATGCAAAAAAAGTTTCAGAACATTTATCCAATTCGTTACTGAGTAATTCTGCGAAATGTGCGCCGTCACGGACATTACATCTTTTGGACATGACTTTTTGCATCCATATACATCTTTGCAAAAGTCTGTGAGTTCTGAGACCTCACAAAGGTGATTTAGGTATTAAATTATAGACAAGGCAATGATGAATTGAATCCAAGTTGTTTTTGGGGAAACGGGCCAGGCATATGTGATCTAGACAACAAAACGTTACGACATTACATTTTCAGCGTCACGGACATTACACTTTTGTCCACTTTTTCTAAACTCAGAAATAACCCGCAAAAAATGCTCCATTGTGCATGACACTTTTTTAATTGTACATTTGATATGTAATCAAACAGTTTTGAGAACAAAAATTATATTTCAATTTTTTTTTCAATTAGCAAAAAATTATTTTTAAAATATTAATAAGTTTTCCCAAAATTATTGTAAAATTTGAAATTTTTCAACAGAATGTGCAGTAAACCAAATGTTCAACTATTAAAAAAAATATTATACATTTTTAATCAGGTACAATGCTGTTTTGTGCCAAAAAATTGTAAAATCTAAAAAAAGTTGTGTACATCATGGGCATAACACATGGAACATCATGGAATAAGAGTATAATTTTTGCAATTTGATCATACTATATGAGATTTAACCATCTCTTTCTCCTCCCAGTAAGTTATAATCAAGTCTTCATTGATTATTGAGACATGCATGTTCAAATTAAGCAAGGAATTTAGTTTTATAAATAGTTCAGAGTACTGACTCAAAGTTCACTATCTGATTAACGATACAATGTATTAAAACTTGAACCAGGAAGGTAGTAGTTCCCCTGTTACTTGGGATTATCTTATTTCTTGGCTAAAGTAAGACATTTACATAAGAAAATAATGCTTGATATTTTTTTGCTCTGCTTTTTTATACTTTTCACTGTGTATGTAATGTCCGTGACGCAGCCGTGACGTAATGTCTGTGACGCCATTCTGGACAAGCCATCAAATATTTTAGTGAATGCTCTTGATATACTTTATGATATAACATTCTAGCTTTGCAAATGAATTTTGAATTAAATTGAATTAGGACTTCTGCTTCTACAAAAACTTTTATATCTAAAACGTCACGGACATTACACATCAATGTTTTAAGAATCAAGATTTTATCCAATAACAGTTTTCAAAAAGTAAAGATTTTTACACAATTCCTTTTCTATGATGTTAAAACAAAGCATAAACAAGACATTAGAAGTAGAATTATTGTTCTGAAGTGATCCATATTTTTAAATTTTATTTCACAAACAACGGATGCAAATTTCATCATTTTTTGGGGTAATACATACAATTTTTGTCCCAACTTCAATGGCCAAAAAAAAAAAATTCTGCATTGAATTTCAAACTTTTTTCCTTTAGTCATCAAAATATGGTCCTTCCTCATTACTATCCAGTAGTTAACAAGGCTGTCCCATTAATTTCATTTTTCCATCCTTGGGTGACATTTTTCGTGGAATTGCCCATACACGAAATATGCGAACGTGAGGGAAATACAAACAAGTGGCGTCACAAGACGGGGTTTGAAAACTCCTTTATTTATAGGTAGAAGTCGTTTTATAGAATGGAATCTTCACAGATAGTATGGAATATTTTATTCTGATTTATGCGTGCTAAGCTTCGAAACAATTAAAGAAATGCCTGTTGTCATGAATACCTATTAAATTGCATTTATTGTAATTTGAAAGATTGTTGTTTGATTGTGTAGAGGAAAAGAATGGTCTGGAAACCTTTGTTAAGACATGTAATTAGTGTTATGACACTTACAGAAAACATTTCTTATTTGATTTCACTATATTTGTAAACAACACATTTAGTAATAAAAGATTGGTCCAGGGACCCAGAGTTCAAAAGAAAGGTCACAGTTGTTTACCTTTTAATCTAGGGACTCAGACTTATAAATTAAGGTTGTACTTGTTTACATTCAAAGTTGTTTACTTGAAAGTAATTAGGTCATGAGGTCATTGTTTATAATGCCTTTTGTTTTCACATTGTTTGTCATGGATATAATAGAAGATTCCAGATTAGCAGATGTGTTTACTGTAAGAATGAATAACTTAAATGATTATTCTAGAAATGGAATATTCTAGTCTGTGATGAAACTCAACACATGTGGGGGAGAAAACTTGTGAATAGTTCAGAGTTTATTAAGATCTTGCTCCAGAGAGGGTGATCAAAATCGTTGCTCCTGAGACGGTCACCTTCGTGTCATGTCCGTTGATCGGCAACCTTCGTGTCATGTCCGTTGATCGAGACCGTACTTCAGAGGGTTATCGAGATCGGGCAGAAAGGGTCTTCGAGGTCGTCGCTCCAGAAGCTGATCAAATTCGTACGTCGCTGGGATGATCAGCGAGAGTTCAGCGAAATCGTGTTTGATGGGAGTTTCCGAAATGGTGCTCCGTTACTCCAGAGAGTGTATAGCGAAATCGTGTTTGACGGGAGTAAATCCGAAGTGGTGTTCCGTTGCTCCAGAGAGTTTAGCGAAATCGCGCTCCAGAGGATCTAAACGAAATCGTGCTCCAGAGGGTCTAAGCGAAATCGCGCTCCAGGGGGTTTCCAAAATGGTGCTCCAGAGAGTTGAAGCGAAGTCGTGCTCCAGAGGGTATAAGCGAAATCGTGTCTTCAGAGAGTTGAAGCGAAATCGTGCTCCAGAGAGATTGTTGAAGCGAAATCGTGCTCCAGAGAGATTGTCGAAGCGAAATCGTGCTCCAGAGGGTGATCAAGACCATGCTCTAGAAAAGGGATAGGCATGTTTACCTACTTGCTAGTGGGTTGTTAATTCACCTGTTAATTTGGATGTTGGCAGCGTTAATGTCGTATTGCTGGAAAAACCTGCTTGATTGATAGGATTAATAATTAAAAAGTATTTTCATATACCTTAAAGTTAATATATCCGTTGTGAAAAATTATTGAGAGGATTTTCTTAATCATTACACACTGCTAACTGGATTATTTGTAAGCTAATCTTTGTAGTTACTATTAGTAGCTGTTTGTATGATGTTTTCTTAAATAATATTATTTTGTGTATGAGATTTTGTCTGAACACAAAGGAAGAAGACATTAATAAAGTTGTTTTGTTTGAATTTTACAACTTCTTTTGTTTCGGTGCTTTTTATTCAAATTGTGTCGTAACAAAATTGGGGGCCAGTCCGGGAAATGAACAATTCAAAATTGGCTAGAATTGTTTGTTAAATTTTCAAAAAAAAAAATTTGTTTGAAAATTTGTAGAATTTTCTTGGAAGTCATACAGACAAGATTTCATTGATTTTGTATTGCTGTACATTGTTCCATCATGAGTATTTGTACAATTGATGTTAAAGCATTTGTTGAGAGGACAGGTTTGTCCATGTTTTGATAGTCAGTGAATAAGTGTGATTTGATTTCCATTACTCAGTATTTGAAAGTATAAATAACGTTAAGCCTGAAGACGGCAAAAATAATGTTATAGTTGATGTACTTTCAAGGGTGTAAACAGGGAAAAATAACCCTGAGGAAAAAGTGAATTTGTTTCATTTTTACTTGCGAGTAATTTGCAAAATGTTAATTCATTGAAATGCATAAGGTTAGTTGGTAATTAGAAATTATTTAATAAGATGTATGCATAGTTGTTTTAAGTCATACAGTATGATTGGTAAATAACGGTAATAGATAAGTGATTGATCATTTAAAGTGAAATTATATGATGACCATAAATTATGCATGAGTTCAATTTTGCTTGCTGTTTCTATTGGTAATTTGCAAGGATTTTGTTTCATTGAGGATGAAAGAATTTTACACAAGTGATGTAAACAAAAACAAAAACAAAAATATATTGCATAGCACATTTGAAAAGAAATGTCGCTATGGCAAAACTTTCTTTTTTATGGGGGATGGTGTCATGAATACCTATTAAATTGCATTTATTGTAATTTGAAAGATTGTTGTTTAATTGTGTAGAGGAAAAGAATGGTCTGGAAACCTTTGTTAAGACATGTAATTAGTGTTATGACACTTACAGAAAACATTTCTTATTTGATTTCACTATATTTGTAAACAACACATTTAGTAATAAAAGATTGGTCCAGGGACCCAGAGTTCAAAAGAAAGGTCACAGTTGTTTACCTTTTAATCTAGGGACTCAGACTTATAAATTAAGGTTGTACTTGTTTACATTCAAAATTGTTTACTTGAAAGTAATTAGGTCATGAGGTCATTGTTTATAATGCCTTTTGTTTTCACATTGTTTGTCATGGATATAATAGAAGATTCCAGATTAGCAGATGTGTTTACTGTAAGAATGAATAACTTAAATGATTATTCTAGAAATGGAATATTCTAGTCTGTGATGAAACTCAACACATGTGGGGGAGAAAACTTGTGAATAGTTCAGAGTTTATTAAGATCTTGCTCCAGAGAGGGTGATCAAAATCGTTGCTCCTGAGACGGTCACCTTCGTGTCATGTCCGTTGATCGGCAACCTTCGTGTCATGTCCGTTGATCGAGACCGTACTTCAGAGGGTTATCGAGATCGGGCAGAAAGGGTCTTCGAGGTCGTCGCTCCAGAAGCTGATCAAATTCGTACGTCGCTGGGATGATCGAGATCGTGCTTCGGAGAGAGTGATCGAACTCGCACTCCAGAGAGTTCAGCGAAATCGTGTTTGATGGGAGTTTCCGAAATGGTGCTCCGTTACTCCAGAGAGTGTATAGCGAAATCGTGTTTGACGGGAGTAAATCCGAAGTGGTGTTCCGTTGCTCCAGAGAGTTTAGCGAAATCGCGCTCCAGAGGATCTAAACGAAATCGTGCTCCAGAGGGTCTAAGCGAAATCGCCCTCCAGGGGGTTTCCAAAATGGTGCTCCAGAGAGTTGAAGCGAAGTCGTGCTCCAGAGGGTCTAAGCGAAATCGTGTCTTCAGAGAGTTGAAGCGAAATCGTGCTCCAGAGAGATTGTTGAAGCGAAATCGTGCTCCAGAGAGATTGTCGAAGCGAAATCGTGCTCCAGAGGGTGATCAAGACCATGCTCTAGAAAAGGGATAGGCATTTTTACCTACTTGCTAGTGGGTTGTTAATTCACCTGTTAATTTGGATGTTGGCAGCGTTAATGTCGTATTGCTGGAAAAACCTGCTTGATTGATAGGATTAATAATTAAAGAGTATTTTCATGTACCTTAAAGTTAATATATCCGTTGTGAAAAATTATTGAGAGGATATTCTTAATCATTACACACTGCTAACTGGATTATTTGTAAGCTAATCTTTGTAGTTACTATTAGTAGCTGTTTGTATGATATTTTATTAAATAATATTATTTTGTGTATGAGATTTTGTCTGAACACAAAGGAAGAAGACATTAATAAAGTTGTTTTGTTTGAATTTTACAACTTCTTTTGTTTCGGTGCTTTTTATTCAAATCGTGTCGTAACACTGTAAAGTGTCTAACTCTGCGAAAATTACTTTGAGCTTCCTCGTTTCTCTTCTACCGTATTGTTTAGCTTATGGTAAGAGAATAATAAATTAGGGTTAGATTTTTTCAAATGCCCCTTTAGTATGACGATATCTATCATTCAGCTCAAAAGCGTTAATTAACGGTCATAATCCTCATAAACGCCCGTGGTAAAAGCTGATGCATATTTTCGTCTTTTTAACCAGGAAAGCAGTGTTCTTTTAATGAAACTTTCACACATCATTCATACATATCAAATAATGTTTTTGGTATAGGATTGCATTCTCAAATGTCATTTTGGGCAATATCTAACACTTTACAGGCCTCCTTTTAATAGTTATTGTAACGTAAAAATGATAATCCACCAACCGGGCTATAGTATGATCATTTACAAGCCCGACACGCAATCAGCTCGGCAACCGGTGTATACTTTATAATGCATGTGTGCCAAGCACATTTTTTTTTTGACATACCTAGGCCTCACACATTATTAGTGCAATGCAGGCTGAACAGTACAGTATTGTAATGTGTGTATGTGTGGGCCAGGCCCGGCCACGGACCCCCGAGTATGGGCGGTGCAGAGAGATCGATTAGCACTGCGCTACAGTAGCTAACGTGAACGAATCTACAGACGGGCGAAGGATCATGAATGGGACAATAAAACACGTCGCGCGACATGGCCTCATGGTTCCGTATGCCCCACACATCTGCGAGTGCGCCAATTCTATTCACGCGTACATTACGATACAATATAATCACGGACGATGCGTTCGTCCTAGACAAAATGTCGTCCTCGTCTGCAGACCAATGAACACATGATTGAGTAAGGTGCTGCGTTTGCCATTAATATAATTTTTCATGTATGTGTTAGTTGAATAGACTACTAAACATGAGTACAAAAAAGTATTTGACGGTGGTGGTACCTTTTAAGTCTCAAAGAGCTAGGAGCATTTTTAACTTCGCTTTAGCCGAAGAGCCTTATTCAAGCGCTCATGCATTTCAAGGAATTACGACAAAATCAACATCAAGAAATAATACAATTGTCTGTTCTTTTCAGGTTTATCTCGGTTCTACCTACGAGGTCGTTGCCTTGGCAACACAAGGAAGGCAGGATTACCCCCAATGGGTGACGAGCTACAAGGTCACCTACAGCATGGATGGTGTGACATTTCACACGGTAAACAGCACTGATGGGTCTGATGTGGTGAGTGCTTGTTCATGTTTTATAGTTACATCGTTATAGATTAACCTGCTATTTGGTGTGTTATATACTGTAAAGAAGAATTCCGGACGAGTTTTTTAAAAGTACAGTATATTGGAAATAAATCTATGGATGTGTTTGAATATTTTCAAGATTTGACTCTCTTCGGTTGATTTCTAAGAGATTTTTCTAATGTCATTAACTCTGAGGAAATAATTAAATTTACTGCACACAATCATGAGACCCTTACGTAGCACCCTCACTTTGCTCAATTTCTTGAGTAGGCTTGAATCCGGTGCCACTGCATTGTGATCACTGCATGTGTCATTCATAATAGCCGGCCATGCAGAGCCAGCAAATTCAATAACCACGTTTACAGGACTTTGTGTCTATTCAAATTAAAATGAAAGCCAAACGTGTTACAATTTCGGGCAGGCAAGTATTTTCAAACGGTCAACAATGCAGTAATGCTCAAAGGCACGGTTGAGTGGCGCATCGTGGACTAAACTATACATGGTCGAGCATTGTATTGATCCGATCAAAAGAACACATTCGCTGCAGTGTAAAAACATAGATAGGCGCATAGTGAGGGTCGAACATCACAAATTGGTGCATTGTGGGATAGAACAAGCTCGCTCGCGAATTTGTGTCATTAGAATTTCTGAAAGCCAAATATAAGAACCCACAATCATACTTTTTTCACACAAAATTGTGTTTATTGACCTAGAATATCTGTCTTTCAATCATCAGAAGCTTGAAATCGTGTGGAAGTCCACTTTAAGGGCCTCAGCGATTACATTCTTGACTTTGTGAATCTATTCCTTAAATCATGACTTTGAATACTATCACATTTTACATGTTTAAATTCGTTTTATTTGTGTGTTACATACGAGACAATCCCAGAACAAAATGCGATTGATTCAACACTATTCGAAACAAAGATCACATTGATCAGAATCGAATATACCTCCCAATTTCCAATATTGGTTTACCCCAAGAATATTATGTGATATTTTAAACTAAAAATAACGCAATTTTGTTGATAATGCATATTCTAAAGAAATAACGTACACATCTTCCCAGTCCATAATCGGTTCCAATAAAACAAGATTTTATAAGACGCCCAAAAAGAATGTATAACATTCACACGGAAACCCATCAGTACTAGGTGTTTAATTATTTTTCATAGTTTTAAGCGTATTTAAAAGTCTGTTCAATGTTAACAAGACTTCACACTTTTAGCAGTTTAATGACAATTCCACATTCTGACAGTCTGCAGGTAGAATACAAAAAATAAAAAATAGCTACTGAGAGATTTTTGGAAGCATATAATTGTTTATAATACTTTTTATCCGTTTTTAAAATATCTTTCTTTGACTGTTGAATTTGTCCTTTTTTATCATAATATATTTTTGTAATTACTTTTAATCTGTTATTCTTTTTTTTCTATATTAAAAAAAGTAACGTGTATTTTCCCCCCACGTTCAATCTAGATTTTATAAAAGCGCCATCAACTTTCCTTTTATATAAAATATCTAAATCTTTGCTACATAACTTTATTTGAGCTACTTAAAGTGGTCCATGTAAAGTGTCTAACTCCACGAAAATTACTTGGAGCTTCCTTAGTTCTCTTCTGCCGTCCTTATGGGTTATGGTAAGAGAAGAATAGAATAGGGTTAGATTGTTTTCAAATGTCCCTTCAGTATGAAGATAATTATCATTGAAAATCATCATTTCAAAAGCGTTAGCTAACACTTTTGGTAAAACGTACAATTGCCGTAGTTGAGCACGCCCGGCCGCGGCCGGCGGCGCGCCACGCGATCAAGGACTCTGGCCTGCGGAGTAGCCGAAACCTTCGGCAGCACGACGAGTCGTTGAGCTGAGCGCGCGCAAATTCTGTACCGTCTGTATACACGGGTGCGGATATCGTCAAACGGACGATTATTACTGCAACAAATCTACGGCAGGCCATCAATATTCGGTGATAAAATATTAACTCAATATTCGTTGTTTTCACTAGGTAAACAGTGGACGTTTTCTTCCAAACTTTCACAAATTTTCTATTTGTATTTTACATTGATATAGGATTGAAGTCTAAAATGTCATTTTGTGCAATACCTGACACTTTACATGGATCACTTTAAGATTCAGTTGGATTTCTAACGTAATTCAATTGAACCAAACTTTTGGTTTTATATTTTGTTTGTCTTTGATATCTGAATAGAATATCGTATTGATATTGATCTCATTTGCCATTTTCGAAAATCCAAAAAGGTGTATACAGCTTCGTATCAATTCAACATAGGTTTCATCCTGCAATAGTGAAGTATATTTTCTGAAAGCCCCTTTCTATAGCTTCATTCACTGTAGTTCAATATAATATAATTGTAGAATGGTCCGTTTTAAACCCACACGAACTAACGTATTTATCAACTTGTGCGATCACATTACTTGAAATAAGAAAACCGCAAATATATAAGCGACAAAATATTCCATTTGGGTGCCATAAAACATAGACACCTTCGCATTTTTAAATTGCCATATATCAATCAAATTGTATTCCTCCATTATCTCTTTAAGTCAATTAACACAATGACTAGATGAGTTGTGGAGCGACCACCCTTTGTATCTTATTGAATATCTAGTACACAATTACAATCTCCACACCAAATTAAAGATTCACAATAAAATTTGCAAATTGTTGAAGAATATTAATAAAATGAACCGGATCATTAACATTTGACTTATAAACATCTGTAAAGGTGATTTTTTACTTCCAAGAATTTTTTTTAAATGAGCAATCTTCCATTGTCATCTTGACAACATTTATTACTAGAAATATGAGACACGTCTTTAAAGGGGTAGTACAGTTTTGGTAAGGCTGAACTTTAGTAACCAAACCTGGACAGTAACATTATAAACCAATAGTTATAACTCCACCTTGCTCGAAATGTATACAAAATTACAAACGACTAAGTAAAAAGGCCGCTATCATTCAAAAAGAGCCATTAAAACACAAGAGGGCGCTTTCTAAAAAGGCATTGGTTTAAACCATTTTTCATACAAATTTATGCATGTGATGTTTTATTGAAATAATGATTAAATAGAGAGATCATCAACAACTATTTAAAAAACGCTTTTGAATTTTTTTGAAAAAGTCATGTAATTATTTGGGCCCCAAATAATTATGAGATCAGATATATTTATTGATATTTTAGCCGTTTCTGGGTCGATTTTGACCAAATAAAGTTTATTCTGCCATTAAAATTGCATGTTCTCTCAAATTCGACACTCATTTTGTCATTACCTCACAAAAAATTGTCATGTGCAGCGCCCTCTCTACCAAAACTAAACTACCCCTTTAAATAATATAGCAACTCCTCTTCGAAGCTCCGTATGAAACAATCGAGCGCACCACCTCCCCATTCTTCTTTACATTTTGCTTCATTTTGTGGACATTAATGGGTTTCTTGTAAACAAAATAAACTTTTTTTTTTGTCCGACAGCCATGCAAAAAACATGCATACGTTTAGTTCGATCGCAGGCCGCATACACTAATAATAGTTTGATGATAATAATGATGACGAAGATGTTGCCAACTAATATGAAAAAAGCATATGTTTCATCTTAAGAAAATCAATCTCTCATGTGCCCTTCTAACATGTCTGAACCAATAACATGAAAAGTTAACATGATATTGATTGGTGCGTTATGCTTGATGAGGTAACCCCTTGATGCAGCTGCAAAGCTATAATGGGATGATGTCCTGGTGTTTCGGCAGGAGGTGCCATAATACAATTTTCACTTTGCATTTATACAATAAAGATACAACAGTAAAATGTGCAAGTACAAACAAAACAAGTGTAGTGACGTTTAAACAACGTGGCAGCCCATGAGAGGCCGCATTACTGTAATGGTGGGTAATGCAGCCGTTTGAAAGGTAGTCAGTACTGTTGTTGTATTGGCGACCGACCCAGGTAGATGATTCCAGACTCGTATGGTCCGTGGATAAAAGGAGAACTTGTACGAGTCAATAGTAGATAATGGAACGGTAAACTTCAGAATGTGATCATGTATTGAATAAAAGTTGGCTTGTGGACTTCTGGTGGGAAAGGCACGTGGACTATAGCTGCAGGGGCGTCAATCCGCTTTTGCGATTGGGGGGGGGGGGGGGGGGGGGCGAAATTTGAACATTTTTCCAGAGTGACCACTGAGACAGCTAAAAGCCCCACATTTGCATGCCCGGAAGTTTTTATTATGCGCTCATTGAAAGTGTCTTGATGGCTCGAAGACCTGACTTTGGGGGGCACCCACATTTGGGGACAAATAATGGGGGTCCAGGGGGCGGAGCCCCCGGAAGCTTTTAGATTTCAGACATTTGCAACTCCTATCATGGGTGTTGTATAAAATAGTGAACCTACTCGTAACGTATTTTTAAAGGGCTTAGCGAGGAAAAGATTGAGCCTTGCATGAGATGGATCCACGCGATCCTGTATACTATAGAGGCATCGATATAGTCTAGGGCATTGGGCTCCCATGAAACTAAGCAAGGGCGTCAACAATTTCTCAAAAGTGTAGGGGAGACATTGCGAGGAAGCGAAGCGACCGAGCGGGGAAGGGTGTGGGAGGGGGGTGTCCCCCTCCCACAGTAGGGAGCTTTTGTATTTTTTGGCGTGAAATTGTGCGATTTGGTGCACACCTGAGACAGAAATTATAATGACGTAATATGAAGTATATACATATGGAAACAAACATACATAATGACAAAGGGAGGGGGACAATCTCCTCCACTTTCAAATGTGTGGGGGGGGGGGGGGGGGACATGATATTCCAATTTGATTTGGACCGAATTGACTGAAAGATATATTTCAGATTATTTTATTTTCTGTGACGGTGTGCTATCTATAGATGAGGGTTTAATACACTTTGTTTGAGGTGTGCGTTTGAGAAATTACACTGCCCAACAAATTTCGAAAGGTGAGTTCCCGCAACCAAAATTAAACTTGCAATATGAGAAACTGTATGCGCGCGAAGCGCGCGGGAAAAAAAGAGATTTACAGTCCTTTTCAAACTCAAAAACGGCTATTTTGAAGATTAATTATTGGTAAATGTGTCTTTCCCCTCTTTGGCATTATATCACTCGATTTTTTTCTTCCTCATTTTCTGAATTATTGGGGGGGGGGGGGCGAAATGATATGTTTGCCCCCAATATTTTCATTGGGGGGGGGGGGGGGGGCGACCGCCCCCTGCCCCCCCCCCCCCCCCCAGGATCGACACCCCTGCCCTGACTAGCTGATGATGGATCTTTGACATTGTTCCATCTTATCCCCGCCCTTTTTATGCCTCAGTTGTGTTATTGACCAGAGAAGACATTGGCCCCTTTATAGCGGTGGCAACGTGTAATCATTTGTTATGTTCGTTTGTCATGTTTGTATTTGATTTTTGTTCATGATTAAAAAAGAGCAAAGAAAATGTACTATTACTAGGGTTTTCTATAACTCAGTCGGTAAGAGCACCCGTCTAGCAATCCAGTGGTCTCGGCTTCGAATCCCGTTGGATTCCTATTTTCGTTGCTCTGTTTTAATCATGTTAAATATTTCTGGTTAGTTTCACTATATGTTTTAATAAACTTACATTTTGTATATTTGGCCGTCTTCTTGTAGGTCTTTTTAGGCAATTCTGATCACGATACCGCGGTATGGAACACCGTCCCCACCCCACTAGTATGCCGCTTCGTGCGTGTGCGCCCGGTTGCCTGGTACGGTCGCATCGGCATGCGAATGGAGCTTTACGGACTTGGCCCCCGGGAAGGTAATTAATACATTTATTTGAAATCGTTAACAGGATATTTAGCTGTTGTATTTTGAATTGTAAACTTAAATGTTTTGATAACCTACATACTGATACACTACGTCAGTAGGAAATATGTATAACTTATCATAAACTACCTGCGAACGAAATTTGAAGGCATTTGGTCAAGTGGATCATGCGATACAAGAATTGTAACATTTGACTGCATATACGCGTGTTAATGTGAATTAAGTTGTTCATAAATCATGTTGTGTGCTGAGCGCTGAGAGGCAGCTTGTACAACCGCTCTCCTGATTTTGCCTACATTTGCTTTGTTTTTAGAAGGCAGACGAGTATCATACATCAACTGAAGAATTACAAGCATACATGGATGATGCTGGACCGATTTCTGAAATATAATATTGTCTTTGGAAACTGTTTTTTGGAAACTTGTTTTTGTTTAGATTGCTACATATCACTCATTGCATGTGGTATACATTTTGCTGTACAGAGCGTATAAAAAAAAAACGTTACACTTTTGAAAAATCTGACAAAATTACATTTCAAAACTAAAAAACACGCATGACTTATGGAAATAGGGC
>JBAMJV010009330.1:0-99656 GCA_037951105.1 Echinarachnius parma
GCATGACCCCTACGTGACCCGCGCTAGCTACGTGACCCGCGCATAAGAACTAATGTGTGAGCGTTTACCAAGCAAAATACCCAAACATCGCTTAAACTGACTACATGTAATTATATTATATTCTTTATTTTTGAGATCTTTTTCCGTGACATACGTTAACAAATGTCGGCTTCACAATACATTTACGAGAATTAGTACTATATTGTTGTAATATTATGCTAAATCAGTTGAACTCCTTTATTGACCGATATATAGTTTAAATGGAGGGACGCATTCGTTTTTCATTCGTAGAATCCAAATTAGAGGGCTGTTCGCTCTGATTTTTTTTTTTGCGTGTTACATTGCTCCCCATCCGTCATCCGTCAAAGCTGTTCAGACGTTTTGTAAAAGTGGACCTGTCCCTTTAAGATAGAAGACAAGAGAAATGTTTACTAAAAGAAAACACGCTGAAAAATAATTACTGTGATTGTGTTATAAAGTGCTGACTGCATCTCAATTTCCAGATTATTTATTAGATTTGTTTGAGGGTTGCGTATCAAGGTCGGGCAGAATCCTGGTTTAACCATCTGTGTACATCCAGGGCATACTAACTATTTGGTAAACTGTTCAGGCCTTATTAATTTGGTTGTGATCGCGGTTATTTTGTATGAAAGCCATTAAGCCCAAACCATGAAACCCCCAACATACGCGATGGTGAGCACGTACTATACTTGATAAGACAGAGTGACAACCACAACACAAGCAGATCTCGCAGGAAGAACATTACTCCAGTTTATTCTACGCCTAATAGGGTTTTCTTTTTTTGGTCGCGTTTGGTTTTGCGTTGAGAATATCGAAATGGGGTATGATATCAACAGTTGTATGTGTAATATTGATTGTTTTTAGATGAGAAATAGGCCATTAGTGTGGAATAAATGGGCATCGTTATCAATGCTCTAATCATTATAGGATATTCCGATCCTTTTCGATGCTAGCTTGTAAAGCTTGCAAATCGCGTGTCATCGTTTGAGACATTGAACACATTATGGATTATATTAAGCAACAACATTTGATTTAGATAATATTATAGAGGATAAACATGTTTTTATTTTGTTTCGTTATTTTCACCTAGACCTCTGAGCGTTTCAACCGCAGTTGCTGCGATACTGGCCGTCACCGCCATCCTGATCCCATCAACCTTGGCATCATGCTCATCTTGCCCGCATGACTGCCTACTAGGTGAGTTATGAATGGCAATAATGTTTGCCAGTTTGTTTGTTTGTGTGTTAGTTTGATTGTTTGTGTTTTCTGCTGTTTGTTTGTTTGTTTGTGGCTTCATGTTCATTTTGTTCACATGGCTGCCTTCTCTGTGTGTTGTGGTTTGACATGATTCGTATATTTGTTTGTTTACTCTAGTTATTTATTCGTCTGTAGTACGCTAGTTTCTTTGTTTGTTTGTCGCCACTACACTGTAAAAACGTGGGTGTTACATTAACACCACTGACATTATGTCAATAGCTTATCAGTGCTTGTCTTGTCCTCATGATGGTTGAGATTTTCTGACATAGCAGCTGCTATTGAAATTGAAAGTGTATGAGTTGGTATATATAGTGTATTCAAAGATGTGATACTATTGTGAGCAGTCGCTCATCCTGGGCGAAGGTGCATTGTCCATCTTATAAGTAACTGAGTTGTGATTGACAGGTGAGGTCACAAACAGAATTTCACTCTGGAAAGTTTTCTTAAGAGGTGGGGCTTTAGCAAGATGAACACAATAGTTGCAAAAATGTTAATTAACAACACATATTTAGGTAAAAGAGTTTACAAATATTTGATGTATACACTAATACAGATATACAGAAGTCAACATGTATTTGCATTACATTGGACCTTTAATGTTCGTTTGAGAAATTGCATTGCCCCAAACTTTTCGAAATTTAATTTTCCGTTACAGAAATGTTCGCTTGCAATGGAAATGAATCATAAACTGATGACTAAATAGTTGCGCGCGAAGCACGCGGAAAACCCGGATTTACGCAGTGTTTTACAAAGTAAAACTTCTTCTTTTTAAAGAATGATTTGGTTTTTCAGTTTGTTTTTCCTTGGGGGGGGGGGGGGGGGGGAGGGGGGCATTGCACCCCTTACCCCCATGATTGACGCTTCTGTAAACATGATAAACTTTAGATTGCTGTTTATCCCCTCTTATAAAGTAAAACATTTTTTTTTAGAGGATGATTCGGTTTTTCATTTTGTTTTTCCTTGCGGGCGGGGGGGGGGGGGGGGGGGGCATTGCACCCCTTACCCCTAGGATCGACGCCTCTGTGAACATGATAAACTTGATATTGCTGTTTATCCCCTCTTCCAGCCTACTTCCCATTTGAGGGTGATCTCATCGATAGTTCGGGTAACAACCGTCACGGTGTAACAAGCAACGATGTGACATACAGTCCCGGGATATGCGGCAGTGCGGCCTCTTTCGACGGTGAATCAAAGGTTTGTTTGTTATAAATTATTTGTTCATATGTGTTCATACTATTCTTCATGGGCGTAGGAGCTCATCTTTCACAAGGGGGCTGAGTTATTTTGCCCGAAAAATTATCCTTTCCATTTTTCACCTGACAAGCCCCCCTAAAAATGTCTTCGCCAATTTGGAATGCCCGAAAATTGTGTTTTGATTATTTTGAGTCCGAAAATAATATAATTCTCCCGAATATGGGACGAGTTTTTGTCCGACGTTGCTTTGCTCTAAAAGAGTGTGCCTGAATGTAACATGAGTTTGCCCGAATCTTTATTTTGCCATGTTATGTCACATAGTTTTGCCCGAATATGACATGATTTTTCCCGAATGTGACATGGCTTTGCCCGTACTTGGCGACACGTTTTGCCCGAATTTAAGGTGCTTTTTGCCCGAATGTGGCTGTTTTCAAAATTCCAGGGGGGGGGGGGGCGGGGGGGGGGGAGGGGGCTGCAGCCCCAGCACCCCACCTCCTATAATATGCATATATATGTTACTATATACATGTCCAATGATCTGGTATTACAACCTTTATTATGGTAAATTTTTAATGTAGAACTGTGATATTCTTGTAATTCTGTTGAATTGCATGGACCATTCCGCCGTTACACAATAATTATGTTTGTATCATATAATAGGGTTATGTGATTTCGAAAAAAACACGGTGTATAATATTATTGTATTTTTATTAGTCACTATTAACCAGCAACTGCTATTATACTAAAACGTCATCATTGTTTTCCAAATCTCTCATCATATACCAATATGATTGTAAGATTCTCTTAAAGGGGAAGTTTTTTTTTGTGAGGAAATGAAAAACTGATTGTCAAATTTGAAAGAGCATTTTAATTTCGGTTCAGAAATAGCTGAAATATTAATAAATATATCCGATCTGAATAAACCTTGGGCCCCAGGCTTTTCGATAATTTAAGAAACAAAAATGAAATGCTTACACTTTTTGAAAATTTTACAAAAGAGGTTTTTACAAGTTGTTGGTGATCTCTCTATTTAAACATTATTTCAACAAAACATCACATGCACAATTTTTTTTATAAAATATGGTTTAAAGTTTTGTAATCCAATGCATTTTTAGAGAGCGCCCTCTTGTGTTTTAAAAGCTTTTTTTGAATGATAACAGGCTTTTTACTCAGTGTTAATTGTTCACCCCGTTCGAGCAAGGTGGAGTTAAAACTATTAGCTTGTAATGTTATGGTGCAGGTTTTGGTTCAGTTTGACCACAGACGTAACAACCATATGGTTGTACGGTCTATGGTTTGACCAAAACTGTATGATCCCTTTAAATATGTTTAAACATTTTCAGGAAAACGGAACACTTTATACCCATGTATACTGTATATACCCTCGTAAATTTCTTTTTTGGTCAACTATTGTACACCTAATGCCCATTGACTTTTACAATCGAAAAGCATAAATATATATACATGTATATAATTATACATTTCAAAAATCGAAAACCCAATTGATTCGTCTGTACCATATCCATAATACAAGGTACATGACAAATGTTAAATCCCTACCAGTATGTGATTTTAAATTTGTCAAAGTTTATTGATCACTTTAAAATATATGTTGAAGTTTGAAATTTTACGGGTTGTCCAATCAGGTGACTGTTGAATCTTTCGTGGACTTTGCCTGGGGGTCAGAGTTCAGTGTCAGCGTGTGGTTCAAGCGCACCGGTCAGTTTGGAAAACTTCAAGGTTTGTATATCGCTGTTTAATTCTCTAGTATAGCGTAGCTCGAATACCCTACCACTATAGATTTGCTAAACCAAGGGTGACATACAGTTATACAGGGTGGCCCCAAACAAACGGAACGGGGCACTTCCCAAAATATACTACCAACATGTTTATATGATAGGGTGTCTTTTCCAATGAAAAACGATACCAAGAACAGTAATTTTGGTCGTGTAGTTTTTGTTTTAGGACGCTGTGAGTGAGACCATGTCAGGTGCTAATTTTTGTCAATTTGTACCTAGTCAATGCTAGTTAAATTGCACTCCCTGCCCGTAATACCATTGACCGACCATGCCCATTATCTCGGTACACGGCTGAGTGCACACTAACAATGGCGCGCCTTGTTAAACGCTATGAAAGTGCGATTTATCAAGCACTGGCTCAGTATAAATTAACAAAAAAGAGAACCCTAAAACAAAAACTACTCGACCAAATTGAGTGTTCTTGCCTGCCCTCTAGATGTTAATGAAACCCTAACTGAATTCAATCAACGCCAATTGTCTAGAAGAGAGAGAGGGCCCGGGGGGGGGGGGCATGTGCTCTCTGTATAATTATACAGGGTGGCCCCAAAAAAACGGAACGGGGCACTTCCCAAAATATAGTAACAAATGTATTGTGTCTATCGGATAGGGTGTCTTTTCAAATGAACAACGGTACCAAGAACTTCTTGGTACCTCTTCTAATAAGAGCGCGGCGGAATTGATTTCCTCGATAGGCGTAATTATATAGGAGCTTCTTGTGAACTCGTATAACCTCTACCGTGCGTATACAAAAAAAAAACGTTACACTTTTGAAAAATTTGTCACAATTACATTTCAAAATGTATAGAAGATGTTTTCATGTTGATAGATGCCCAATAGTCTCTTCTATCAAGTGCCACTAACTAAAACGAATGTTTGTTCACGCTTGGGTGAGCACTGACCGTTTTTGTCCAGAGTGTGAAAAATGACCTGCACCAATCTGAATAAGTACTCCCATTCAAAAAAATTGCTCTTTTGCATAAATTTAGGATTATGTTATGATAGTCTAGGAATTTTCTGGCATAAAACAATGAAATCATTAAAATTATGGCAAAGAGCAATTTGTTTGAATGGGAGTACTTATTCGGACTGCTGGTTTAATTTTCCCTCTTCTTTCAATTTGGCGCAAGTCATTCTTCACACTCTGGACAAAAACAGTCAGTGTTTGCCCAAGCGTGAACGAAAATTTGTTTTGTTAGTGGCACTTGATAGATGAGACTATTGGGCATCTATCGACATGAAAAAATCTTCTAAATATGTTGAAATGTAATTTTGACAGATTTTTCAAAAGTGTAACGTTTTTTTTTAAATGCACTGTATAAAGCGATGAAGCAGTTCTCACATGTCGCTAACAAAAATTCATTGAAAGATGACGATTAATATCGATTATGTTTGATTCATTTTTCATGTGTCAAGGTATCGTCAACAATGGTCACTACGCGACCGGGAGCTGGGAGATCAGAATGGGGTCACAAAACAGCGGGCAAATGCTGGGCGGCGGCATCCTCACCCTCCCAGAGGATGATCGCACGTGGGACTACATCAACCTGGTTGCCGCGCAGAACACGTGGAATCACGTGGTCATGACGTATGACGGCACTGCGCTTCGCTATTACCAGAACGGCGCGCAACGTCCGCTGAGTTCGGAGATCCACAACAGCCCGATCCTGACGCGCAACACACCGGTGACCATCGGGCAGTCGGGACCGGGGACAAGCAACCAATTCTTTTACGGTTTGATCGACGAGGTGAAGATCTATTCGCGCGCCCTCTCGGGCGTCGAAGTACAGAATATGGCCAACCATCCTTGTCTGTGATCCATGAGCGGAGATCACGGAATATAATTCCGTGACGGAGATGTGGCAGCAACCAAATTAATATTTTTTATTTCGGGGGCTGCTTTTCGGGGGCTACTTTTCCAACTTTTGGGGGCTACTTTTATCATCTCGGGGGCTACAAATTTCCGGGCTTTTTTCGAATTTCAGGGGCTACTATTAAGCTCTAATGCTGTAAGTGATTATCTTATAAGCATTTGATCACGATCCAAGCAGAAAATCCAACAACAATCCCCCCCCCCCCCCCCCAAAAAAAGAAAAAAATTCGCCCCCCGCCCCAGTGTATTTTTTTCGCTGACTGATGTGGTAATAGCCAGGGCGGTTCACATAGGGTGGGGCCGGGAAGGGTGGGGGGGGGGGGGTATCCCTATCAGGAAAGAAGCCTGTGTCAAACGTACAATTAATGTATATAAAATGGTCCCTTTTCTTAACCACGACACTGAGGATATGAAAGCCTTTGTAGAAAATATACCACAATCATTCAAGGTAGTATTTTTATTTACAAAATAGCCCATCTTCATCTGCTATCACTCTGGCTACAGTTCATTGCAGGATGTGATTTTGAGCGACAATTTAGTTAAAGGGACTGATAACATTGTCAAAACCTTCGTAATCCAGTTGGAATTCTAGCGGTTCCCTCATGCTCATACCTTTTTTTATTCGTATTAACAATAAATGCATGGGACAGGTTTCGGTTTTTCAAATTTCCATTTCGTTCAAAAGATATTTACGATTGAAGTGTTCGGATATGAAATTAACTACTGGACCTGTTCAGCCGTGTGCAATGTAAGTGCAATGAGTAAGTGAATATCACTTTGCATTTTCGCTCATTTCTCGGCCAAATAACATCCAATTAACTTGAAATTTTCACACATTACTTTTTGGACATATCAGATCACATCAATACACATTTTATTAATCACGCATCACGTTTTGCACTTATCATCAAAGTTACTAGATCCCTATAAAATAAAGGGATAGTTGAGTTTTGGTACTGAGAGTACAGTTTTGGTCAAACTGAATTTTAGTAACCAAAACCTGCACCATTACATTACAAACTAATAGTTGTAACTCCACCATGCACAAGAGGAATATAAAATTACAAACGACAAAGTAAAAAGCCTATTATCATTTTAAAATAGCCGTTAAAACTCAAGAGGGCGCTCTCTAAAAAGTAATTGGTTTCAACCATTTTAAATACAATATTGTGTATGTGATGCTTTGTTGCAATAGTGATTATATTCAGAGATAATCATCAACTATTTAAAAACCTCTTTTGTATATTTTTGGAAAGAGGAAACATTTAACAAAGATTTCTAACGGCTGGTTGAAAATTATCGAATAATTGCGGGGCCCCACAATTATTACAAATCGTTATGTTTATGGATATTTCAGTCGTTTCTGAACCGATTTTGATCAGATAAAGTTTATTCTTTCATTAAAATTGTATGCTCTTTCGAATTTGACACTCAGTTTTTCATTATCTCACAAACGATTATTTTGTGTAGCGCCCTCTCTACCAAAATTCTCTTTAACAATACTAAGGTTCAGATTTTTTTCACACAAGCCCTTTTTTATTCTATTTCAACAATACTGATCAATTCTTTTGGCCAATAAAGATACTTTCTGTAACTTTCCAGTACTGTTGATATTTGGCTTTAAATAATGTGTATTTAAACAAATTTTGCTTAAATATTGTTTAAAACTTCATTTTTGTCGAGCCCACCTAGGTGGAGGAAGACTGAGGGATCCAAATTGCGCCCTCTATACCAAAACTCAACTATCCCTATAAATGGATAGTTCAGTTTCGTTTAAAGGGCGCAGCAAGAACATCTTTTTGTGAGGTAATGCAATTGAAACAGCACATAACTTTGTAAACAGAATCACCTTTCTTTTATCAAACTCAGTCCAGAAACAGCTGAAATGTTCATAAATATACTGTATCCGATCGGAATAAACTCTTGGGAACAACATTTTTCAATAATTGACAAAATTATTTATAAATCCTAAATATTCTTTTTAAAGTACCAAAAAGGTTTCAAAATGGCTTTTTAAGCGATCTCTTTATTGAAAAAAAATATGATAACCACACATCACAATCACGTTTTTTTAATGAAAACAAATATGTAACATTGGGTGTCTAGAGGACGCCCTCTTGTGTTAACGGCTGCATTTTGAATGAAAACAGCCCTCTAAGTAAGTCGTTTAATATATGTTATCCCTACCAATCAAGTTTGAGTTACTACAATTCTATTTGACCAAAGCTGTATTTTGAATCAATGTATTTAATAGAGTCATTTAATAAGCACACCTTCAGTTTGGTATTAGCAGTTCTTTACACGGTGTACCGTATAATTATAACAGATATATCATACCGAACGGCTCTTGCTTAAAGGGACTTAGTAACATTGTCCAAATCCTCAAAATCCAATCGGAATTCTAGCGGTTCCCTCATACCTTGCTGTATTCGTATTACTATATTAGCAATAAAATCATGGGATAGGTTTCGGTTTTTCAAATTTCCCTTTCGTTAAAAAGATATTTACGATGGAAGTTTTCATATGTTAAACAATCCAACGGATCGTCAAAACCGTGTACAAAGTGAGTGCAATGAGTTAGTGAATATCACTTTGCATTTTTGCTCATTACTCGGCCATATAACTTCCATTTGACTTGACATTTTCACACAACACCTAGTGGACATATCAGATAACAACAATATACATTGTATCAACCTCAGACTCGTCACTTTTTGCACATGTAAAGAAAGTTACTAGATCCTTTAAAGGTGCACCTGTTAAGTGTCAACTTCAATCCTATGCCAAACTCATTGTAAGATATGTCCAAATGATGTGTGAAAGTTTGATTGAAAAAGAACACTACTTTCCTGGTTAAAATAGCGAAAATTTGCGTCAGCTTTTGCAACGAATTACTGTATGACGTGTATGAGGTTTAAGACCGTTCATTAACACACTTGAGCTGAATGATTAATGATAGATATCGTCATACTAAAGGGGCATTTTAAAAAATCTAACCCTATTTCATTCTTCTCTTACCATAAGCCCAAACAACATGGTAGAAGAGAAATGTGGAAGCTCCAAGTAATTTTCGTGGAGTTAGACACTTTACTGGTTTCACTTTAATGTTACTCGGATTGTCATGAGGGAGTACGGTTTTTCGCCTGACAAGAAAAACAAAAAAAAGGTCCTCACTAGTTTAGATGGCCTATAATCGTCATTTATAATGGCTCATAAATTATCGAATTTACTATTTTACAGTTTCATTATATGTTTTGGGCGATATTTGTTGTTCATTTTCCGCCTGGAAGTATGATTCTTTTCACGGGGGCACCTAGGGGCACAGCCCCCCCCCCCCCCCCCCCCCCCCCCCCCCCCCCCCCCATTGCTAGGCCCATGTTAGGGGAAACCAGTACAATCATTTAAAAATTAAGTATGTTGTTCACATTTTTTTTTGGGGGGGGGGGGGGGGTGGTGAATAACGAGCATCACATAAATACGCAGTGTGAGGTCAGTTAAAGTGGAGTAAATAAGAATTTTAATATACACCAAATACTTTATACAGTACTTTACAAAACATGGCATCACAATTTCAGGTAACAATAATAACGAGAATCCTCCATAATCATCATCATATACAAATAAATGTTGTTACCGTACCGTGATTATAACCCTATATTAGCGTTCCATCTTCTGATTTGTAATCTAAACCATACAACTATGTATTATCTTGATGTCATATTTTATTATAATTTTCCGTGAAGTTAAAGGGACTTAGTAAAAATTGTAACAAATCACACAATTTACTTGGAACTCTAGTGGTTCCTCTCATACACTTATCATATTCATATTAACAATAAAAGCACTGGACAGGTTTCGGTTTTTCAAATTTCCATTTCGTTTGCTTTTTTTACTCACATCTCAGCAAAAAATATCCAATTAACGTCAAAATTTTCACACATTACTTTGTGGACATATCAGATCACACTAATACACATTTTGTATTAATCATTCATCACCTTTTTCGCTTCTGTCAAACAAAGTTACTAGAGTCCCTTTAATTCATATTATTTACTTCTTAATTTTGTATTCATTATTTCACCGTTCAAAATACATGTAAGCCTCATTAATATGTACATCAAACTTATAAATATGTTGAGTTATAAAAAGGATAATAAATTTTCACTATGCAGATTCGCTTTTCATATGTATGTTCTGTTCTTTTTTTCGAAACAGTTTCAAAATGTTCTTAATGTCATAGTCAAATCGATAGCTAAAAAAGGAAAAAAGAAACAAAAAAGATTATTGTTAACATTTACACCATGTGATAACGGATTGGGACACGAACAAACATTTGTGTAATACAGTTAAGGAAGCTAAAAACAGAATAAATAAGGTACACGGAATACAACTTTAAAAAACAATATTTAGTCCATACGTAAACAATCGCGAATCAAGATATACAACCTGTTAATGTACAAATGTCTTTCTTATAAATTATGCTATCGATAGACTATCA
Organism: Echinarachnius parma; assembly: GCA_037951105.1. NCBI lineage: Eukaryota > Metazoa > Echinodermata > Echinoidea > Clypeasteroida > Echinarachniidae > Echinarachnius > Echinarachnius parma. Next base: position 10,640 of record JBAMJV010009330.1, read on the forward strand.
CATTAAAAGGGACTTAGTAACATTGTCCAAATCCTCAAAATATTTTTTTCATTCTAGCGGTTCCCTCATACCTTGATGTTGTATTCGTATTAACAATAAAAATCATGGGACAGGTTTCGGTTTTTTCAAATTTCCCTTTCGTTACAAAGATATGTACGATCGAAGTATTCAGATAAGAAAAACTCCGGGCGAGTTTTTCGTTCTGTGTACAAAGTGAGTGCAGTAGTTATTGAATATCACTTTGAATTTTCGCTCATTACTTGGCCATGCAATGTCCATTTGACTTGAAATTTTCACACAATACCCTGTGGACATATGAGATAACAATAATTATACATTGCATCAACCATTCATCACTTTTTGCACATGTCAACACAAGTTACTAGATCCCTTTAAGATAACACATAACACAAAAACGTACGAGAAATAGAAAGGTGCAAATATACACAAATAACATTAAATATATTATAATTGACATTACAGTTACACTTATGATAAGCTTTACACCCACGTACATGTGTACAATGAATACAATGTGATAGCTAAAAACGTTTTCCAAACGTTGTCATCGTACGGGCAGTTTTTTTTACAAATGAATTGGGACATAAATTTTTGTCTATTTTATTGAAGAAATATATATATACATACAGAGCCATTACACACAGTTGGTAAAACCGTACAAGGAGGGTCACATAAACGGATTTTAAATCGATGTACAGTCAAACCTGTCTATAGTGGCCACCCAAGGGAGACAAGAAATGTGGCCACTGTAGACAGGTGACCTCTATAGACAGGTTCAATCACAGCAGTTTTTCTCTGCAAGGGAATCACTTTGAGTGGCCACTATATGCAGGTTGGCTGCTATAGGACAGGTGGCCCACTAAGACAGGTTTGACCTGTAATTCTCGATATAGCGTAATTGTGGGCACCAAAAATTCACGTAAATAAATTTAGATTTGCAATCAAAATTACTTAACTGATTACAAGTGTTGAGTACAAGTCAGTTACTTGTTATTTAAACCGTTTTAATGAAATTTAAAAAACTGTTGTGGTAGTTGAGATTAGTAGTTTGAAACCAGTTAAATTAAATAACACAATGTAGTGTTTTGAATGTGTCAATCAGTGCATGTTTATTAAAAATGTAATCACAGTTTAGATATGAGGTAGAAAGTAAGCGTTGCTTGTGTTTTATGTAAGTGTTGTGTGTAGTCTATGTATGTATGTACACAGAAAAACAAAATCTGAGTCCAATGGACTCACTTCAGTGAGTCTTTAGTTTGTCCGTGTAGCGACACGTTTTTTTCTTTTACTGAGTCTTCTTACCCACACATACCGAGTCAATTGACTCAATAAAAGTCCAATGACTCACTTCAGTGAGTCTTTAGTTTGTCCGTGTGTAGCGACACGTTATTTTCTTTTACTGAGTCTTCTTACCCACACTATACCGTGTTTTTGTGGGTGAAAAGGGGTGGGAAATAAAAATAATTATGTATGTTAATTTGAAACAGTTGCTTATATGGGATTGATCATATCTAAACCTACCCCTAAGCCTACTCCTAATCCTAACCCTTAACCTAAACCTGTCACCCTATCATCCTACCAACAATTGCTATTATCGTTTCAATATGTATATATACACATCTTCTTGATATGCTTGTTTAAATAATGGTAAGTGTTTGATAGGGAGGTGATATTGAAATAATAAGCCCTCTTCAATTGCATATTCATTACACTATACACAGGTGTTTATTTATATTTGGTATATATTATATACAACATCAAAGACACGATAACAATGTTTTCCATATGACATAATTACAAAAAGAAAGAAACAAATTTATATTTTACATTTCACTAAGCATCTAACCATTGTTTATGATCGATCATACATAGGCCAATGAGCAATGGGGAAAGCGTGGGGATCGATTAAGGAGCCAGCATGGGCTGTCCAGATGGGACCCACATGGGCCCGGCCCCATCGGTTCACTATTATCTAACACCTCTTCTTGATATGCGTGATTTATAATGGTTAGTGTTTGCAGGGAGTTGATTCCGAAATAATTAGCCTTGAATTCATAGTCATAACACTATACAGGGTGGCCCCCCCCCCCCCCCAAAAAAAAAAAGGAACGAGGCACTTCCCAAAACAAAGTTCAAAGACTCACTAAAAATGAGACATTCGTTATTGTGAGTCATTTGACTCAGTAAAAGATGTGAGTCAGAAGACTCTCCGCAAGTGAGTCAGATGACTCAAAATTAATGCAAAATGTGTCACAATATCGAGCTGTGCTTCTGACTCATCATAAGCATAAATTGAGTCAAAACTTTAAGCTGACTCGTTTATAACACAATACCGTGTCACATAGTTATGATGTCAAGTGAGTCATCTGTTGTGTGACTCATTTGTTTTAATTAAGGTGAGTCATTTGTGACTCATGAGGTCTAAAAGTGAGTCAGAATGGCAATGACTCACAAAATATTGCGTTTAATGAGTCAAAGTACTCGGCATTATTTGTGTGTGTATGTGTATGTATGTATGTATGTATGTATGTATGTATGTATGTATGTATACTTTGTATGTACACTGTTGCTCATAAAGTTGTAATTTTTTTTTTAGATCCAATTTCATTTTTGTTCCTGTTTTTTGCGCCTAATAAATAATTTTACACTAAAAATAATGATTATATGATGTTTCCAAACTACCAATGTTCAATAAATGGTTGCATGAATTTGCATTAATTAATTCAGCCTTTTGTGTTGAGCTTTGAAAGGAAGGACCTTTAATGATTGGACCCTCTCCCTCTCTAAAGCGTATATTCAACAAGTCATCGTTATATATAAATGCAAAGTGAAAATCGTATTATGGTACCTCCTGACGACACACTAGCGCATCATCCCAGTATAGTTTTGCAGCTGCATCAAGGGATTACCTCATCAAGTATCAAGTATGGGTCATTTCTCAGAGTTGGCTATACAATTTTCAACCAAAATTGGCACAGAGGCTCTCTAGGCCATACTCCGTCCAACGCCATTGGCTACACGCCAAACGATGCTTGCGCTCCACCAGGAAGGGGTGTCAATAAGCAGTGTCCACTATTTCGTTGGAACATCGCAGTTTACGGTCTGTAAAATCCTCAGACGTCATCGAGAGGAGGGTCAATTAAAGCTACGGGAATCTCTAGGACATCCACGATTGACCACCAGGATAGATAGGGTGGAAGGGTGGTAAGGGCAGGGGCGTATTAGGGAAGGGGATATGTTTTTAAGTTAACTGTAAAATCTTTCCTTTTCCTCCACCTTTCATAATTGGTAAATGAGACTTGTAAATTTAAATGATTCTATTTAAGAACGCACTGTTTGCTGTGTTTGGTTAGGATTTATGACGATCATATATGACATCTAATTATTCACTTTGACAAATTATGATTGTATTTGTTTTTAAATATTGATACTATGTATTATTCTTACACGTGTTGAAGTCTTGTTCATTTACATTATTTTTTTTAATTATTTAAAAAAAGAAAAGAAAGGAGAGGAAGAGGAAAAAGGAAAACAAATCAGTGCTTGGGCGGGGATGTGGTTTCTCTTAGGCTAAAGGAGGGGGGGGGGGGGGGGGGGGGGAAAGAGACGTGAGGAAGTAGCATGTCTTAGTTCTTTTTATCTTTTGTTATAACCTCCATTATGTTTATTTCATGGGTTCTGTGAATTTAATATACCGGTACACTTGATTTGTATTTTTTGTATGTAAGATAATAATTTCCACTTTATCTTTCATTAAACTGTAATTGTTCTATTCCTTATTTATGAATATGATGTTAATATTGGACATGTTTCATTCAATTGTAAATGTTATATGCTTATAATTTGGAGGAATAAAAATCACTTTAAAAAAAAGGTATGTATGTATGTATGCATGCATGCATGTGTGTCTATAATAATTTTTAAAATGTTCCTAATTTATTTTTTTGTGCAATAAAAATCTGTAACAACACCGTTATGTAACGTCTGAAACAAGCTCACAATACCATACAATAGATTCTGTTAATGCTAAACAAAGTACAGGATTCGTAGCAGCCCACCGTCCTTCGCATCCCTAACCGGTTTTCGCACTTCATCGTCCGCCGGAATACACGATGACGAGAATCTAAGAGAAATCAGGACAAAAAAACAGATATGGTATACGTATAATCCTTATAATTACTATTGGGCTTTTACAACTTTGAACCGTTTAGTTATACTCTGTTATCCAGACGGAATATAATGGAATGGGGAAGTTTAATCCACTGTGTGTGATATACTGAGATGAGCCGAATGGTAAAGTAGAGGAGTTCATATGCAAACACCGATATAACCGATTTGTTTTCCTTCTCATTTTTGGTACAAGGCGGATTTTAAGATATTATTAAATCCATTACCTTATTTCTTCTAGAATTGGAAAAAGTGTATTTAACGTGTTTGTTTTCTTCATTATAAACCCTTCATGGAGACTCTGTTATCCGTAGTGAGTGACGAACTGGCACGTATTTAATCATCTTTTCTGATGTTCATATCAATGTAGTAAGTGTTTTGTTTTCATAAAACAAATCTACCTTTATATTACTCTTCGTGTATCTATTAAACATGAGATCAACAATATGATAAAGTTCCCATAAAACAAACACGATTTAATTTGTGGGTATTCCCGCTTAAGTTTCAATATCTATTTTAATCTAATTATGTTTTCTTTCAGTTCGATTATCAGAACTAAGCTGACTTATGCGTTTCACAAAATAAATAACAGAAACCAAAACTTGTACATTACTAAGCAATAGTTGGGGAAATAGTTAACGGTAAAAATGATAAATAACTGGTTATTTCAGATAGGGAAATGATGTACATGGAATGATGGAATCAAAGTACAAACATATTTTCAAAACGCTATTATCTACAACACTTAAAGGACAATGAAACTATGGCTTTCGGCTACTATCATCATTTAGAGGGTGAACAGACATTTAATTTGATACATGACTTTGCAATTTTGGCCTGCTGGATCCCATGAAATCCTTCTGTGAACATACCCAAATTTTACTAATTGTTACAGCGGCAAAAGATGATGGGAGCGGCCATCATGTTCGTGTAACTACCCGACATGCTTTGCAAATTCTGACGTATGTGCGGATTGCCGAACAAAAAGAAAAAAAAAGTTTTTCACTGATTTACAGACTCATCAAAGAGTCTACAAGTATTCAAACAATGGTTTCAATTGGTGTTATTGAATTGAGTTCAGTGCAGGAATGCATCATTGTTCGATCACAGTGGTGTACGTCCGCACAGACCTAATAACAAGTGGCGACCTCCAGCGTTCGCGTGAATAGTGGTGTACCCGATAGTGTTTTCACATTTTTCTTCCAAAGCAGAAATCTGAGTCGGGGTAATGTTATGCGAAATAAACAAGCATATTACGATGTATAAAGTAGGATAAACTCTTTTCTAGACTTGCATTGGCCTTTAAAGATGGATATCTCCTGAAAGAATGGGGAATCGATATTAAAATAAACACATAAAACTAACCTCAGCGTTGCTAATGCAGCTGCTTCCTTCGCCTCGGTGCATCGCTGAAGAAGATGGATGAAGCTCTCTGCTCCAAACGTGATGTAGAGAAAGCTGAGGAACCCGAGAGAGGGCGTCCTGGTGAGTACATCTGAGAAACTGACGGCGACATTATGGTCGACCTGGCCCGCATACATTTGTTGCTTGGTCTTGGCTGGCGGTGTTGCTGAGATCATCAGGTTCTGGAGTCGACGCATACTTGGCAAGATAGATGTGGCACAATTGATGACGTCGTTGGGTCTAGGAGTGTGAACGAGATGAAGTTCTTCCAGTTGGCTTAGGAAGTCCACCTTTTCGAGCAGTCTTCCAAGTCCTTTGTCGGTGACTCCATGAAGAGACATCTTAAGACACCTCAGATTATTGCAGTTATGGAGATTGTCAAGAATGCTGATGATAGCCGTGTCGTCCGACCCTTCGTTTCTTCGAATATCTAAGGTCGTCAGTCCTGGGAATTTTCCGAGCAGATCTCCAAGCTGTTCGATGGACTCTGAATCCATGTCGGTCTTGTCGAGGATAAGTATTTCTAGGTTGTCCATAGGAGGATACTTGCTGAGAGCGTCAAGGAAGGGTTCCCCAATATAATTTCCGGATAACTTCAGATACCTGAGATTCGACTGGGCGCTGAGAGCTGGTACAAGTTTTGCAAGGCAGTCTTCTTTAATGTCAGTCATGCTAAGCGTAAGTTTGTGTAAGCTTGCTGATGCCGGGTTGGACAGTATTTCGAACAAACTTTCCCAGTCCTTCTCGTGTTCCGCTTTCACTCCGTTCAGTGTCAATGTTTCGATGGAACAATGTCTCAAACCTTCTATGACGGGACAAAAGTTACATTCACTCATCTGGATCTTGCTGAGCTCCTCCCAGAGAGGTAGTACCGCAAGGAAAGTGTCGTCTGTTCGCTGTAGAAGGTATTTTGGTATCTGCTTGCCTGCTTCGACGCCTTTCCGTAGTTTCTCTCTTCGCTGGTCTTCTGTGAGAGGAATTTCATTAGCCCTCTTCTTCTTCTTTCTCCGCTTGGTAACCATTGAGTTGGTGGCTTCCTCTTTCACACCATGAAACGTGTTGAGGAATTCTCGGAATTCAGAACTAGAGTTCAGGTAGAGTCTAACAAGTTCCAAGGATTTGACCGGAAGTCCTTCTCCGCATTGGCTGTACTCGAGAAAATACCCCAGCGACTTCGTGACGTAGCTTGAGATCCCCACGAGGCGAAGTTGAGTGCATCCGCAAAGAATTGGTTTCAAGACATCATTAAGGGAACCCTTACATTGACTTTCGTAGTTAAGTTGGAGGCAGAATTCGATCTGACGCTGAATTTGCTGGCATTTTGAGTAGTGCAACTTTCCCTTCATGAACATCGCGACACTTTCAGTTTCCACTAGAAGATGTTCTACGACACGACCGGTGATAGCGCGGGCAGCAGAGATGCTGGCGCCACAAGCAAACATGAGGACATTACCAAGATCCATGGCACGTTGAAGGGATGTCAGACCTTGCACATGTGCTAAAAACTGATCCCTTTCTTCTGGTGTTCCATTAGACAGATGCCCAAGGTGCATCCCGCCAAGCTTCTCCTGGAATATCTTCAAGACAAACGTGATGTTGCGTACGTCGAAATCTTCGCCCTCGTTTTGGTTGATGTCAAGATCTTCGTATCGGGTGGGTCTGTACTCAGCATCTCCATCTCGAAGAAGAATACCTGCCTTGCACGCTTGGCTGATGATATGCTGGGGCTCTACATCGCAGTCCAGGAAATCTGTATTGCAGAAGATGAGTTCCTCTTCTTGTGACCGTGTAAAACCCATCAATGCGACCTTCCCCAGGGCTCGTATCACGTCATCGCTTGCGTACACTCTTGATGGACCACGGTTTTCTTGTTCTACGCTGTCACTTTCATCTGGCAATACTTCCGAAATAGATGTGGTAGTTTCAAGGATAGGTGTCTCCTCCTCTGGTTGTCTCTGCTCTCTTGCCCTGGGGTGATATTTCAGGAGACATGCGACGAGTTTGTCGAACAAGGTGCTAATGGTGTTCATATCTTTGAAATCCTTACCATCTGTGAATTTGGTCAGCTGACAGAAGGCGCAGCACATGAGAGGAAGGGAGGCGAGTTCGGTTTTCAGATTATTTTCTGCCAGGTAGTTCAAGAGCTTTTTTGCAAGATCCGGTGAGGTTTGAAAGATCTTCTCGACGTACTTGTCTATGTCTGATGACGAAAATCCCGTGATTTCAAGGTGACGATATTCATCGGTGATGTCATCGCCAAGTTCCATGAAATCTACCACTCTTCCTGGGCGAGTTGTGACTAATAGCCGGACGTCTGGAAGGTACTCATTTCGCATCATCTTCACGATATTTCCAGAGTCTCCTTGCAGAAGTCCCTTCCCTTTGAACTCATCGTAGCCGTCTAGCAGTACAGCAACATCCTTCTGGTTCTTCTGAATGAACTCCTCGATAAACTGCGGTGTGAAACCCTTCTTTGGGAAGAAGTGTTCGACGATGGCCGCCCCAAGATTGCTTATATGGTCGAGCTTCTTCAGTGGGAGAAGAAACACCGCTTTTGCGCCCTTTAACGGACCTCCTTTTCCATTAGCCCAATCATTGGAAAGCTTCATGAGAAACGTGGTCTTACCACTCCCAGTTCTCCCCCTGGCAACTACTCGATTGGAAGACATCATCATCCATTCCCCTTCTCCATCATCATCCTCCATCCCATCCATCTGGCAGTTGCCACCATTCATCTCTGGTGCTCCGCACCTGCTAGCTGTTTTGATGTCGCTGAAGAGCTGTTCCGGTCGCTTTAGAGGATAGCGTATGGGTAAGTACGAGCTGTCGATGTCAACAAGCAGTTCCAGGTTTGTATATACACTCTGGAGGTTTACAGTCACTATCCTCCCGCTCTTCCCGGCCCACGGGACCATTGGTACTTTATTTCGCTTTCTGTAGAAGGACCTCAGCTCCTTAATCATCTGTTGCGCAACCATGGTAACGTCAACTACTCTCGGTGTTACTCCTTGCGATGTACACGACATCGTAGGATTCGCGCTCTGCAATTTCTCTGATTGGATTGTATGAAAGGTAGAAGGTGGCAAACTATAATTAAATGTTATACTTATTATGCAATCTTTAATAGGCGTGTACTAAACAACTATATATCCGCATAAATGTGAGTGAAATAAATACTGTTGATCATTTATTAAATGATATAAATATTAGATCGGAATTAAAGTTGAAAGTTTTCCATAAGAGAATTAAAGGGATAGTTGAGTATTGGTCAAACTTAACTTTAGTAACCAAAACCTGCACGATTACGATACAAACTAATAGTTATAACTTCACCATGCTCGAAAAGTATACACAATTACAAACGACAAAGTAAAACCCCTGTTATCATTCAAAAAGAGCCGTTACAACTCGAAGTGTCAAATTAACTCGGCGCGAAGCACTAGCGTTGTAGGTCCTAATACGGGACTGTATAGTGCAGTGTGCGGTAATACGGGACTGTAGTGCAGTCACTGTGTGCGGTAATACTATACAGTAGTACGTGTATATTATGTATCGCAACCATAGAAGTATGACTCCAACACTGCCGTTGACGCAACTCGCAAGCCCTATTCGCATTCGTTCGCCTTTCGTTCACAGTCGCGCTAACACACGGAGAGACTGGTCCATGAGGCGCATATATCACTGATTTTTTGCGGAATGGAAGGAAAAATCATAATCTTAATCCACCCGGTAGTTGGATCACATATTGGAGAGTAAATTGCTGGTAAGTACCGTATCATATGTATAGTTTTAAGCACAATTAGCGTGCACACAAATATTTGGTTTCAGTCTTTTATTAGGAGAACATAGAACGCTAGTGCCTCGCACTAGCGGTTCTAAAAAGTGATACCCGGGCGTCAACCACTTTTATATGATATTTTGAAAGCAAATTTCACAACAATTAGAGCATTTGAATGGAAATTATTATTATTTCCCATGTTTTTTTCGATGATCTTTCATATGGAATTTAAATCAACCAAATCCGTTACAATCGATGTTGGGGGGGCACTTTGGAAATTACCAAAACTCAACTTGGCCTTTAAAGGCTCTATCTGCGCCCACTTGTTACGGATCTGTAAACATTCCACCTAGAATTGATATGCAATGCATTAGTTCATGAAAAAAGTATATTAAAGAGTGTAATGTGCGTTTCGTCAAAATCGACCTTCTTACCATGCGGAGTGCATCGTCCAGCCTCTTGACTGCACCAACCGCACCTGTTATCTATTCCTACTTGTTGAGGGTCTGTAAACAACTCTACCTAGATCTGATGCTCTGAAATACAACGCATTTCCTTATATAATACAACAAATCAAAATCCTTACCGTATGTGCTCTTGAAGAGAGGAATGTGCTTGTCGACAAGGTCGACCCTCTTAGCCTTTCTGAGCGCTTCATCCAGCCTCTGGACTGCATCCAATACACCTGTAGTCTGCTCCTAGTTGATGAGGACTTGGTGACCCCGTTCCCTCTGGTACTGATGGTCTGCTTCGATGTTCTCCAGCATGGCATCACTGAGACCAAGTCCACGACCGATGATCCTCCAGTCCTTCCCGAACTCCTCGGACAAGTCCAGGAACAGACTGTTCTTATCGGCCCGGGTATGTCTGACGTCTGACCCCATGGCTGATCAATCGTTTTCTCTGAAAAAAAAACAACACATATACCGCCAAACCTGTCTTAGTGGCTACTTGTCTATAGCAACCAAACCGCCCAACGTGGCCACCAACAAAGATCCCCAGCAAGAAAAACACCTGTCTGTATAGGCCGTCTGTCTACAGTGACCACTTGTTTCACCTAGGTCATTAGGTGGTTTCTACACATAGGTTTGACTGTAATATATGTTTCATACATATGTATCAATACGCGAACCCATATGACCTCCTAACATCGTACTAGGCAGAAAACGGGTGTCATGAACACTATGGAACACCGGCAACCGAAATAGTATTTTTATGTCTAAAGATTTGTGAACACCCAATGTCATGATTGTGAATTATCATCAATACTAATGTCCATTTTACAACTTTTGCAAACATTTAAACCAACTGGATCAAATAGTTCAGTTTTGGTTAAGAGGGCGCTATGAGAAATAATTTGTGAATGAGGAGGTAATGCAAATCAAAGTGCAATATTTGAAAGGGCACACTATAAAAAAAAATATTTAACTTTGTTTGATCAAACTCGGTTCAGAACCAGCTGAAATATCCATCAATAATATCTTTTTTTAATCGGAATTGATGTTGGGGACAATATTTTATTAAATAATTTATAAAAATATTTAAACCTTCCTACACGTTTTTGAAAATATACCAAAACTTTTTAATAATAGTGTTTAATGATCTATATTGAATCATTATTTAAACTAAACGTCACATTCGCATTTTTGGATTTCAATTGTTTTAAACTTGTGGTACCTGGAGGGCGCTATCTCGTTCTAACGTTCGCTTTTTTTAATTAAAAAAGCCCTGTAACTTAACCGTTTATATGTTTTACTACCATTCATGCATAATTTATATATAACTGGTACACGTTTTAGTAATTACAATTCTGTTTGACCAAAACTGTACTATCCCTTTAAATAAGAGAAAAGTTCAGGAGAGAAGTCCAAAGTATGTGTGTGTTATTTAAAGTTCTAAGGTTAAAGTCCATTGATTTTGTCAAATTTAACAAATATCACTTGTCGAGTGATATTTGTTTTTCTTCACGTTTTCTTCACGTTTTCTTCACTCTATGATGCAGATTACGCTATCCACGTCGAAGGTTGAAGAAAATGTATATCCACTATGAGATATGGATAACGTTTACTGTAATTTTTCATATCAATATTGAATAATGATCATGCTCATTTGTTCGTAGTTTCCAATGTTATAAGAGAGTTCAAATAAATTTTGAACATCTGTATTTGTTCTTTATGCAAATATTATTCAGTAAATATGACCATTTACCTTGTACATATTAAAGAATGACTAGTTCAAATGACTGATAATTGAAACGTTTGTCTTATAGTAGTTTGACCTAGTATTTATGTTTTTTTTTTAATATATCATGATTCAATGAATACAACTTATTTTTGATGATGAGTGAATGATGAGAAGTGGTAATACGAGAGACTTGTGTTTGATATTATGTCAAATAGTGTAAAATATTAAAGGATTGCCAACTATTCAATGATTGAAACATGAGAAAGGAACAATTTTGTGACTTTTAGATATCATCAAAACTGTGCGCAAAATTAAAACCCATTATTTCATACAAAAATTGCCCCTTCATAATAAAGGAAAATTAAACCAAAAATGAAAAAAATTGTGTTAATTTTGAAATGTTTTACTGTTATGAAACTTTCATTTGATTTCTCTTGTACCTATTTTTTGGCTTATGCAACCGAAGAAAGAACAGGTTTTGGGATGTTCCCAATGTGTCAGGAATTACAGAGATTTCTATGATTGAATAAAAAGCGTTCTGGAACGCCTATTTGATTGTATTACAAATCAATAGGCAGTAGGACATAAAAGCTGACATCAATTGTCACGTTTTGCACTAGATAAACAGCGTTCCTTTTTTTCCTCGAACTTTGACACATAATGCAGAAGATTCTTACAATGATGATTGAAGTCTCAAATATATCTTTTGAAACAAATCTTATCAAGTTGATAGATCACTTTAATTCGTCTGTTGTTGTAAATTTACCTTGACATATAGATGAGTCATGAAGTCAGTAGTACTCGTATTGTTGGTAGCGGTGCTGATATGAAGAGTAGGTCAATCAGCCATTCTACTGTTGAGTCACCAATCTAAGAAATGTAGAAACAAATAATGATATATTTATTCGGTTAGGAATAATTTCCCGGTCATTTTTGTTGTTTCAATTAAATTACATGTCATCTATTGAGTGTCATCTGTTTGATTATAATCTAGTAATTATTAACAACAATTACAAGACGGTAAAGGTAAAACAAGAACTTATACAACAAACCATTAGATTTGTAACGCTGAATGACTGAAATACTATTAATAGTCGGGGCAATTAGGGAGATATAGAGGCTGTTTGTTGTAGTTTCTTCTAAAAGCACTAAATTTGGCCCAGAGGTAGCCCATACTATACTATTACGATTTCTGGTGGATGCCAAGAATGGCGGCGCCTGGGACCGCCATATTGGTAAAAATTCAAAATGGCCGCCATCGGAGGTAGGTCAAATGTAGTTTTAAGCCAAAAGGGGCTACACAAAACAAAGTTAATGTAAAGTTTCTAGGGTCAGGGAATCTGATTATGATGATATTTGTTTGATTAAACATAAATGCCGCCCCTTTGGACCGCCATAATTATTGGTCAAAATTCAAAATGGCCGTCCTTGTAGGTGAGGTCAAACGTAGTTACCATGGTAACAAGCCAAAAGGGGCTAAACAAAAAGTTGATGCAATTAGGGGGTTTCTAGGGTCAGAGAATCCGATCCTGAAAATATTTATTCGATTAAACATGAAGGGGCCCCATATGGGACCGTCATATTTACCATACTCGTTTTCTGGGAGAATATGACATACGTTATCGCAATGAATCGAAACGAATAGGGACTTTTACGGTAGAATCCACAACATTAAAGGGATTTATTAACATTGTAAAAATCCTCAAAACTTACTTGAAACTCTAGTGGTTCGCTCATACCTTGTCATATTCATATTAAAGGGATAGTTGAGTTTTGGTAGAGAGGGCGCTAGACTACTTATTTTTTTGTGAGGTAATGAAAAACTGAGTGTAAAATTTGAAAGAGCATAATATTTAAATAATAAAATCATCTTTGTTTGATCAAAATCGGTTCAGAGACGGCTGAAATATCCATAAATATAACAATTTGTAATAAAGCTGGGGCCCCAGGTTTATTAGAGAATTTTGAACCAGCCGTTAAAAATTCAAAAATGTGCTTCCTCTTTTCAAAAAGTTACAAAATAGGTATTTAAATAGTTGTTGGTTATTTCTCTATCTAACCATTATTTCAACAAAACATCACATGCACAATATTTTATTCAAAATGGTTGAAACCGATGAGTGTTTAGAGAGCGCCCTCTTACGTTTTAACGGCTCTTTTTGAATGATAACATGATCTTTACTACGTCATTTGTAATTTTGTGTTCCTTTCTAGTTATAACTATTAGTTTGAAATGTAATGATGCAGGTTTTGGTTACTAACATTCAGTTTCACCAAAACTGTACTCTCCTTACCAGAACTCAACTATTCCTTTAACACTAAAAGCACTGTACAGGTTTCGTTTTTTTAAATTTCCATTTCGTTCAAAAGATATTTACGATTGAAGTGTTCAGATGCTATTACTGTCTACGGGATAATTCAAGCCTTGTACAAAGTAAGTTCAATGATTTAGTGAATATTACATGCATTTTTGCTAATTTCTCGGCCAAAAAACATCCAATTAACGTGAAATTTTCTCACATTACTTTGTGGACATATCAGATTACACCAATACACATGTTATTAATCACTCATCAATTTTTGTACTTTTCAACAAAGTTACTAGATCCCTTTAAAATGTTTCTTTCATTTTTGCTTTGATCTGTTGGTGGCTTTATGTTCTTTTGTCCGAACAATAATCATGTTTCATTGCCCTCGTAAAAATGCGTTGCTTTAGAAATCGCTGCAAAGCATTGCTAAAAATGCCAAACCAGTATTGACTTTGGTTACCCAACTGTGCTATGCAAATATTACAATGACGCTACACTGTAAACAAAACTTGTATTTTTACATATACAGTACTCGTTTTCGTACTATTTTCTTTACATTCATTCTTGTGTAGGTGCACCTATTACACAGAAGGCACACGGTAAAATACTGAAGGGATGACAAAAAAGTACACGGTAATATATTGTTTAGATGTTGTCACCTATCACCTGGGTGACGAGGTACTCAGTCAAGTACCGTCTGAGGGGTTAGGGTTAGGGTTAGGGTTAGGGTTAGGGATAGGATCACTGTACAGATTATCCCACCGTGTCCATCAGATTACAGAAGATGTCATCCCTTCAGTATTTTACCGTGTGCCTTTCTTTTTTTTTTTACGGTGGCTTACTGTGTGCTTTTTGTGAATCGGGTGGTAATTCTAATCAACATACAATTTGTAACAACAAATACATGAAATGTTTGTAGAAGAAAATAACAACCAACCTGTATTTTTACATCAGAATTTATGGCGACTCTGCTGACGCCAGATTTGCTGTAAAATTACAGAGATTTTGTTTACAGTGTATGTATGAATATTTAGAAAATACTAATAGTTTAAAGCATTTATAGAGAACCGTGTATCTAGGTAAACTCTTCAGAGGCTCATTATTACCATTGGTCATCTTGTTTATTAACCCAACACTGCTCTACAAGCTAGCCCTACATTACACTTGATGTCATTATTACCCGATGGCCTGGCTAAAATGCAGTAGGTACCGTTGATGAAATGGTCTGTGGTCTGTGTATCGCATACAGCAGGCGCTATTCTTGGCTTACCAGCGCGCTTTGGGCGAAAATGGCTAAAACAAATATATACGCGGTTCGGCGTTCGAATTCACGACCTCCCGTGCATGAGACGGACGATACCGTTGTGCCACAAAACATTGTATTCCTCTTAAGTTGCGTTGAGCCCACCGCACACAGAGCCGACTGATAAGCCCTATCATGTCTTAAGTTGCGTTCCCATTAGAGCGAATTTCCGCGGCGAATTTTTTTTTTCGCAGCGAATTATTTAAAAAAATCGCTTGCAAATATTCGCCATGTAATATGAATAATATATATATGAATAATATATGAATAACACTGATTTGGTCCGTGCGAATGTTCGCCGCGAACATTCGCTCTAGTGGAAACGCCAATTTTTCAATTTTACAATCATAAGTGTTTTACACAAATTATATGCCCATTTCTTCAAACATGAATTACCAAGAAGTGCAGGGTTTTGCTAAAGCTGGTCACATATAATAAATCTATATTGAATTGTTTCTGATATATTTTTACCCTATCACTGTGCTGAATAAGAATGTAAGTTATTTGAGATTGCCAGAAATTATCAGTTATCACTGTACAGAAACTAAAGTTATGAATAATAATCTCAAAATATTCACTCCTAAAAAAGCACACATGTCGCAGCAATTTTGTAATTCGGTGTTATCGATGAGATGAAGGCAGCATCTAGAGGAAATACAGTAGCTCGAACCTCTCTAGCAGAGCTCACAGACGGTTGTGTGGAGCAGACGTGTGCTGCTTGGAATCCCAGTGAATAGTGGCTGTAATATTTAAAAAAAGGGAACAAGAGGAAAAATGGTTAGGTTTGGAACTATTAACTTCTTACCTTACAAGCACTGAGAGCTTGAGATGCACTAAATGTGTTTTTATAATGTGTAGCATATAATTTGCCTAAAAGCATGCATAATGCATAATGCATGCACTTGTTGCTGAAAAAAATAAATTTGTAGTTCATCCCAAAATAAAGAAGGTAAACCTTTCAAATAAACCTCTGATTGTAGCTTATTAGAAGTGAAGTTTGTCTAACTCCAAAAACAAAGAGAAGCAAATGTAGATGGAAAAAACAGTTCCAAAGTTTCTCATAGGTGGTTGCACGAAACAAAGATAAGCATTCCCCTGGCTTTGTATCATATAATCATACATACATTATTTTGATATAATATGCAATACTTTATTATTACAGTCAACACAAACAAAATCTACCTTAGTTACAGCTATGCAATCCAAATACCAAGCCTCCACCAGTTTTCCCATTTGCTGATTCAGGCAAGTGTAAACATGATTTTCAAATTAAAGTGACAAAACTGATTGTCCTAGATCTACTTGACTATTGATCATGAAGATGCGATTCATCTTTTAATCAATATCTAGATCAGACTGACAAAAGATACATGCATTATAACATACACGAAAAGGGGATTTCTGCCAGATTCAACCTAGAGACCTACTGACTGCTAGACCACTGCTCTATCGACCGAGCTATAGGAAGACCCTGGTGCTGTGCTTCATCCCTGAAACTCGTTAGTTTTCAATGCTTGTGACTTGTGTTGTCAAGACCTGGTTATAAACCTGAAGCTATTATAAACCTAAAACCTCTAGAAATCCTATTTTCTTTGTATTATACTTCTCTGGTCAGTTTTATCTATATGATTTAATTAAACAAATAAGTTGCATCACTTCAGTTATCCCTTACATTATTCGTCCCAAAGTTGATTTCTATGCTTCAAGACTTATGTCAAGTTTGTAATAATTTCTGACATCATTGAAACCCAAGGGACGAGCACAGCACTGATGCTTTTTATAGTTCAGTCGCTAGAGTGCCGGTCTAACAGTCCGAGTTCTGAAATTTAGGTTTACATGGAAGGAATTACCTTTTATGTGACAAGGTGTTGCCAGCATCTAGATGAAAAAATAGGAGTTCACAGAAGGTTGTGTGGAGCAGACGTGTGCTGCTTATTCGGTGTTATCGATGAGATGAAGGCAGCATCTAGAGGAAATACAGTAGCTCGAACCTCTCTAGCAGAGCTCACAGACGGTTGTGTGGAGCAGACGTGTGCTGCTTGGAATCCCAGTGAATAGTGGCTGTAATATAAGAAAAGGAACAAGAGACATGGTTAGGTTCGTTACTGTTATTTTTTCTTCGCAAGCACTGAGGGCTTGTGTTGTGTTTTGATAATGTGTAGAATATTTGCCTAAAAGCACACTATACAATATTAGTGGTGCAGTTGTCCCTGGTCAAATTTGGTTTTGGGGGAAAATAAATTTGCAGTTCATCCCAAAGTAAACCTTTCAAATAAAACTATTGGAAGTGAAGTTTGTTGGTCTCACAAAACAAGGAAAGCATTCCCACACGTGCACACTACGGCAAATATCCATGGAACAATGTATTTTACTCATGACAGAACAGGTATGGATGGGCTCAGGGGGGACATAGCCCCCGAAAAGCCTGTATATAAAGATCCCCCGAAAACCATCTTACTATTCAGAGACCTGGTAAATTTTCATACACTTTTACAGTTCAATGGAACAATGCCCAAGCCACACATAGCTACATTACAAATATAATAATAGTGTTGTGTGACTGTGGAGGTAAGGCTAGGCCTAAGCCTCTCCCGATTGCTGCACATATGGCCAATTCCTCCCTCCATTACTAGCAAATGCAAACAAAATAATTTAATTTATGTGATCCACAATTCATATGAATCAAAAATAATTACTAACTCTGTTATTTTGATTACGAAAGTGGGCAAAATAGAGAAAAAAGGATAAAAGTCTGTTTTCCTTATATTAGCAAGGCGTCCAAACACAGAAGTCAAGGTTCAACTGTTGAAATTGAAATTTGAGTATATGTTGATATGGCCTATGCTAGTAATTATGGGCAATTACAAAAGGCAGGTAGCTACATGTATCTACAAATAGCGTGTGTAGATGCGGCGCGCGGCCAAGACCAAACTGCCAAAGCAAAAACGAATATCAAATTTAATTTCATGCAGACAAGCTTTCACTTCAGAGTTCAGTCAAAATTAGTAACTAACACTAACAGTACACTAGTAGTAGTAGCAAGTGTTATTTACAGTAAGTCGTTACATAACTATGATCAGCTCTGTGCGTAGCACAGAGCTGTGAATTACTGACGATCGAAATGGTGTAGCGTTTTTGCGATGAGGTGTTTTTATCACCTTTAATTATAATTTTTTTGTATTTGGTTAACCTTTTCTAGAGAACAAAAGTGCGTTTTATCTGCGCGCTACATAGAAATTATATGAAAAGAATAATAACTTACCTCAAATTGATGATTAATCCCAAACGGCTTCGCACAAATATTCGAAATTGTCCTGTCGCCTCCAAAGTCATCGGCAATGCATGCTGGGATATATAGGCGAGGTTTTATTCCGGTTCCGCGCGTAAGTGGCGATCGGTTGACTGCCTTTGACTAATACATATAAGCCAGGCCACTGTACTCAATGTTAACCTAACCGCCTGGCATATACATCGCTCGAAATCTTGCAGGAACATGTTTGTAGATGGGCGATGAGGTGTTTTATCCTCTTTAAGCAGATTTTTTTTAAATTTTGTTTACTTGTACTGCACCCTAAAATACCTATGTACGACGGCGCTACACAAAATTGCTATAAAAAGAATGATAACTTACCTCAAATTGATTATTTATGTCGATCGTCCTTATTAGAATCCGGCTTTTTTTTTCGATCCGTCGGCATCGCACAGCGGGATTCTAACAAGGACAATCGACATAAATAATCAATTTGAGGTAGGTTATCATTGTTTTTATAGCAATTTTGTGTAGCGCCGTCGTACATAGGTATTTTAGGGTGCAGTACAAGTAAACAAAATTTAAAAAAAATCTGCTTAAAGAGGATAAAACACCTCATCGCCCATCTACAAACATGTCCCTGCAAGATTTCGAGCGATGTATATGCCAGGCGGTTAGGTTAACATTGAGTACATCTTGGCTCGTACGCCAAAGTTTGACCTGCGACCTCACGCATGCGCACTGTGGACACAAATTCGGATACCATTTTGGAATTTTTGCTTCTTACCACAATCTGGACGATAAAAACCTAATTACCCACGCCGATGAAATCGGCAGGGGGTTATGTAAAGGGTTCCGTATGTTTGTTTGTTTGTTTGTTTGTTTGTTTGTTTGTTTGTTTGTTTGTTTTTTTTTTTTTTTGTTTGTTTGTGTACAAGATAACTAGAGAACGGGTGAACGGATTTGCACCAAATTTTCAGGGAATGTTTGGATAGTGACATGGAAGAATCGATTAGATTTTGGTGATGATTGGTTGACCCCTGCAAATTCTGTGGAACCTTGAAGTTTGAGTATGTATTTAATTAGGCATCGTCATTCGGCGTTACATGGCGTGCGCGCATGGGCCATATTTTTGTACACGTAGTTTGCGCGATGTTTGGCTGTGGGCAATGCAACTTCGCTATTGCAAGGGTGGAGGGATATACTATTTTTCCAAATGTAATGCGGTCAAACAGCTGATTGAACCACGTAATATGCATGTGAAGTATACACAAGAGATGCTTGCGATGATTATAGATCCGGTTCGTGTTTTGAATCGAGAAACTCGACCAATTTCAACCTCCGTAAGTCATTTTTTGCCGCATTTTCGCAGTGAACTTTGTTGAAATCTCAAATTTTCGAGCAATCGGAAGTAGGGTGCACTTTGGAAACTTACATTTTTGGATGATTCAGGTGTTTTTATTGTCAATAATTTTGTACACTGCCTCGCCATGGGGCTGCCGCGCCGCAAGCAAGCGGCCTACACCCTGGCCTAGGCATTTTCACCAAATCGTGCCTAAAACGCGCTGGTTAGCCTGCGGTAAGCAAAACAGGGTTGAGGCCGACGAAGGGGTAGAACAGGGCTAATGGGAGGCGTGGGTATGCTGACTTTGTCGGCCTTCTAGTTTTGTGAATAAATACACCGAATGGAGCCTCATGTATCAAGACAGTGGACCATTGATGTCCATGGATAACATCCGTCGTAAGTATAAAACCAGATATAAATTGTATAGTATCTTATATACTATTTTTACCAATAATTGTTACGAGCGATACACCTAACACACACTTCAATATGCCAGGCTCTGTGCTACGCACAGAGCCTGGTTAGGTTAGTCGTTACACTGCCACGGCGCCACTGCACTGGTACTGGCACTACTAGTACTAGCCTGGTAGTGGTACCATACAGAGGTTGCTGAATGAGCGCTGAGCCGACCAATAAATCTGTAATTTTCTTAGAAAGGTCAACGATATAATTTAGTGCAATGTACATGTAAAAGATGCCCTGAAAACGATGTGTATTGGCAATAACTAAATAACTATAACGAACTGGAGCCTGCCGGGCCCACATCTACAATGTATTGTAAATGGTCCTGATAGGACCATTTACTGCTCACAGTGGTAAAAATCTACGGGACACAATTTGAACTACAAACAGAGAGAAAAGAACAGCATATCTAAAGTTAAAAATTGCATACCTAGATAGAAGCTGATTTTATGATTTATTGTACAAAATTTCATTTTCAAAATGATAAGTCATACTTACAAAAATCGTCATATAAGTTCCATTTCTTTCTCTTCCTGCTCGATGTCCCATCGTAAACAAAGAAAGCCCGCCCGCAACATGCGGAGGCCGCTTATTATTGTCCAAAACAAGCCAACTCGCGATCTGCAAGCATGCCCGCCGTATCCGATTTCGGATACGCCGTGTCAGAATTCGGATACGGTAACACGTGTGGTGTGGGAAGCTTGCGGGAAATACATGACAGTCATCCAGATAGCAGCAACACTTTCGAGAGGGATCACGACTGAGATTTTCTCAGTCTTTTTATTTTCCAAAACTGCAGATTTTCCATTTTTTTCGACATTTGAAGAATAATTTGGACCATTTTGGTAAGTTCATATAACACTTGTATCATTTTTAGGGCCAGTCATGATTGATTTTGTTGAATTTAAGATAAGAATTTTGTGTGAAATTTTGACAAACTTTGTTTGTACTGTCCCACATTGTTCCCGTATAGCGCAGCATTACAATGTAGTGTTGTGTGGCCGGGCCGAGGTTGAACCGCTGATTATTCCCCTGTCGGATCACTGCAGCAGCTCATCCCCGCCGGCGCGGCGGCGGACCTAGGCCTCGCAACTGCTGCACAGCGCATGCCTTCTGCCACTGAGAGTGAGAATTACACTTGCAGTGCAGTGGATACCTCCTTATATTTATCTTGGGGGTATTTCTCACAATTACATTGTAAATCAAGAACTCATAATAGACGTAACGGTTCATACTTACTCGATAAGCAAACAAACAAATCCAATGTGGAAAATTGCGATGTCAAGGCAAGTCAATCGGTGACACGACGACAGGAGTTCAGAGTTGCTCGATCTAGTCGAGTCTCAGCAGCCAGATCATCGTCGATCGATCGATCGACGACGGGCCGGCCGGGCGGCCGCGGCGCTCGCGCGCCTCGCGTAGCCAGCTCAGCTCAGCTAGCTACGGTAGAGATCAGTAGGCTACAGTCAGCTACCTGCGCTGTACCGTACCGTCCCATAGAGCAGCGATTGCCGCGTGAATAACATCGAAAGGTGGATATTATAAAGGCAATAAATCGCAAATACAGCCAACGAAACCACGAACGTCGTGTGATGGCGCTGTTCGAAATTAACGGCACAGAAATACAATATAAATACTAGAACCCCAACTGAATAAGCGTATAGCGTTTTAACCACAGAGATAGGCCACACCTTTATCAGCAAGTTTTTGAAAATACGCACCGAATGTCATGCAAATGAGGTAGTACGTCAGATTTTTTTCATTTGAATAAATTATCAGACGTGGATTCATTGGATAAATTAACACATTACGCAAAAAGCTAAAGTAATTACGCATTGCGCACTTGCAGTTGCCATGTCATTTAAACACGCACTTCTCAGCAAAATTGCGCTTCATAATACCAAAGACGCTTAAGTATTCTAATTCATCTCTATTATTTTAATTACGCGCAGTACTAACAGTTACGCGATGTCATGTATTTAATTGCGCACAGTCAAGAAACAGGGGATTTCCCTACTAGGATCAAAATATTGTTTTTCATTGTGACGTCATAACAGAGGCATACCATGAATTCGTGCGTGATAATTGTGAAGTTCGCGCCCGCGCATTATTATGAATGAATTTACGCTAATATTACCATGGCAGCCAGTCGAATTAACATAACAATCGGTGGTTCTCTTCATTAAACATTTGACCAACTTCCATTTTGAGTTGGGGGATTAACGGTCACCGTATTTTTTTGAAAG
Organism: Echinarachnius parma; assembly: GCA_037951105.1. NCBI lineage: Eukaryota > Metazoa > Echinodermata > Echinoidea > Clypeasteroida > Echinarachniidae > Echinarachnius > Echinarachnius parma. The sequence goes on from JBAMJV010009330.1 coordinate 33,109, forward strand.
TGGCGCTGAATTTCCAAAAAATTGGATGATTGGATTTAATCTGTATTTCACACATTTTAGGGTCTAAAATTACCTTCATAGCAATTTTATGTTCTGAAAGGGCACTAAAAATGTCACAAATAATAATAAGAGCAAAAACCATGCACTTTGAAGGCCGTTGCACTCTTAAACAAGAACTCATCTTGACCTTTAAAGCAGAATTGAATGGAATTACGATATAATTATAATACTAAATAGTGTCAATGTGCCATGTGTGTGGTTCTATGAATATGGGTCCGGGTTTTACTACCAGCGTGATGACGATGTCCATTTATTCATGTGGCACTGTTCATACAAATTATAACCAAACTTTAACATACATGTTAATTTTCTGACTCGGATTAGAGTCTTGTAAATAAATTAACTTGTTATTCATTGTTACATTCAACAATTTGGACTCTACATTGATTTATTTAACTAGTCTGGTAAAACACAGCGGGCGTCAATCAGAGCGTCTAGCGCTAGAATGCCGACAGTAAAATATGTCAGTAATAATGTGAAAGAGACCATGAAAGCGCTAGATTTTTCGATCTAGCCAATATGATGATAGCGAAGCCAAATTAGAATTGGGGTGATTATTGTGCTTATTGATAGTTATAAATAAGACAATAGTGGAAGGTCACTCACCGATATTCTGAAAGTAGTTGACTCTCCTTGGTGCAGCTGACATGTTGATTAGCCAGTAAAATACTCGTATTTCGTAGGTGAAAATTAGAACACTCCAGTTTCGTAGCTCTCGGTTATATATATATATTAAGACCATCGATATACACCACTGGATACAGCGTGCTGTACACTGCCGCATTTACCACGGCGCTGAAGCCGCCGCACAAAACCGGAAGTAGTTAAAAGTACTCTCATCCATTGCGCATGTCGATATACGCGTGTATTGTAAATGTGTGTAAATAGTGCGAGCAGATTGAATTGTTTATGTTCGTACACAAAAAATAACTGTCAATTTAATTTGTAATTATCAGGGATGCCAGTTTTAAGATAGTTGTATGAATACAGACCCTGGTCACTTTAAATACCAGGCTCATTCCGAGTCATTTTACACACAAATGTGGTACTATTAATTCAATATTCTATGCCCAGCGCCTTGCTTATTATTTTGTTTTCTTTTTGTATTAATTACCCCTCTTTTTGGCGGGGGATAGGGGAGGAGGGGGATGGGTTGAGACAAAACTATTACAACGAATGTCGTAATAATAATACTAATAATATTTTTTATACATGTTATACAGAAGGGAGGAAAATGTTTGAATACTTTAGTACCGTAAACCAGGGTGACTTTGGCCGCAGGGGTGACTTAGGCCACTTTTTGAGATGAATGTATTTTCATCAAGCCTCACTTTATAGAACAAATTTCAAATGTATTCTTATAGGGTTATGTATAGAATCAGAAATTAGTTCTAAACAGTAAGACTTGATGAAAATACATCCTTCTCAAAAAATGGCAAAAGTCACCCTGGTTTACGGTAGCATGTATTATACATGATTCATGTTGCTCCTCAATAATTGACTGAACATTGGGCAATATGTGTGTGTTTTTTTTTTTTACCAATTGTTATTCTAAAATCACAATCAATCATATTATATATCATCACATTTCTCATTTCCCCATCCCCCATTTTTATTCTCAATTGATCTAATTCCCTCTTTTCACTTGGCAAAGCTGACTTAATTACCAAATCGCACACATGACACCAAAGTACACATGACACACACACACACACACGCAGAAACATGCAAGCAAATACAAATGATACAATATAAACAAACACATATAGGTCCCGTTGCAGAAAGAGATCAATTCAAATGTAATTTACAATGGATTGTAAGTCAGAACTTTGCACGTTTCAACCAATCAGATTTGTGCATTGCTGCATATTCAGAATACATGATCTGACTTACAATTAATTGTAACAGACAATCGATAGCATCTCTTTACAAATAAAGAAGCAATTCGCACTGTCATATAAAATATAATTACAACTGTTGTTGTTTTCTATTTCTGAGTCAATAAATATGCATATGTTAATTTCATATAACATATAATGCAGCAGCCAAAGCCAGTTATACAATTCGATACATGTACTTTATATACACGTTCATGTAATTAATACTTGATCTTCAAAAGCTTAATTTCCCTGTATTGAAACTCCAAAGAATAAAGAAACCTAGATCTTGATTTCACATAATACATGGCATAAAAATAGACACACATCTTCCCTTTACCATGTTTACAAATCTCCCGAAACTCCTTTCTGGTTCAAAACATAGTGATGGCTGATGCTACTTTTGAGGTTTGACAGATGTCTAATGTGTCGATAAGCCATAAGGTATAGGTTACATGTGCTCGCTTTCATGCATTTGATCAGAAAATCCAGCAATAAATAATATGTCAAATAGTTCTTTCACTACATTTTAACATTGTACATACACAATGAAGTGGTTTGAGCTTTCAGGTACACAAACTTCAACTAACTTTTACAATATAAATACATTTACTAGGAATTATAAAAAACAAAAAACAAAACGATTTTTATAAATTCTCCTAACATGAAATATTTCATGGCAAAACAAAATTAACACATGTAGTAGGGTGTCTTACTACACTATTTTGCTCTATAGCTCGATCACTGTAAAACTGTTTTGAGGAGTCAATCATACACACTTTGAGCGTTATTTAATTATGCTATTATCATTGAGCTGTATTTATAGAAGTTGATGGCGATGAAACGCTAATCTAAAAGACTCAGAATGCAATTAATTACAGTACACAATATCTTTTACGCCCATACACGGCCTCACGGTGTGGCGCTTGGGCACGCTTAGAGACTTAAATGTATTGTTTGTGATTATGCGCTATATAAAAACGGTTTATTATTATTGTACTATTGGGCACGAGTTCAACTATTACTATAATATTATATAAATGTCTCCATTCAATTAAGGAAACTTTTTAAAATCATTTTTCATTACCCTGTTACCATAAGCTGGCATGATGATTGTTACGATATACGTCTATGACACGCCATGAAAAGGTACGCAATTGCACATAAATGAACCCCGGAGTTGAGCTGATGCGAGTTGAATTTATGCTGCTGCCTGGCTTCAACTTCAAGTCAAATATATCTGGCGCTGCTGCTGTATCCATCCTAGAATGCAGTCGATGGCTAGTGAGAAGAGGCATCTCATCAGGAATCTAAGTAAGAGAGAAAAGAACAGATCAGATGTTTAGTTTTACATGCAAGGCCAGCCAAGGAAAAGGACAAGTAAGCTGAGCACTTTTGACAAAATGTGTATTTAATTTCAGAATTTATAGACCAAACTATCAATACCAAACTATGATTTTAAAATCTTAAAGGGATAGTTGAGTTTTGGTATAGAGGGCGCTATACAAAATAATTGTTGAGATAATGAAAAACTGAGTGTCAAATTTAAAAGAGCATACAATTTTAATGGCAGAATAAACTTTATTTGATCAAAATCGGTTCAGAAACGGCTGAAATATCCATAAACATTTGTAATAAATGTGGGGCCCCACAAGTATTAAATGATTTTGAACCAGCCGTTAAAATTCGTTTTAAAATGCTTCCTCTTTTCAAAAATGTTCAAAAGAGGTTTTTAGATAGTTGTTGATTATCTCTCTATCTAATCACTATTTCAATTAAACATCACATGCACCATATTTTCTTTAAAATGGTTTAAACAAATGCGTGTTTTGAAAGCGCCCTCTTTAGTTTAAACAGCTCTTTTTGAATGATAACATGCTTTTTACTTAGTCGTTTGTAATGTTTTTATTCCTTTTGAGCATGATGGAGTTCTAACTATTAGTTTGTAGTGTAATGGTGCAGGTTTTGGTTACTAAAATTCAGTTTGACTAAAAACTGTACTCTCTCTACCAGAACTCAACTATCCCTTTAAAATTAGATTTAGCCACAATGACATTGTCATTGATAGATGCAATATGCGCTATATGCCTACTAGTACTGTAGTAAGCTTTAATTTACATACAGTACTATGTATGACTCGAGGAAGGCTATCTAGAATGTAGATATAATCATTTGATATGCATACATTTATTTTGAATTTAAAAAATCAAATTCATGTGTTTGTAAAGTTAACTTGCCCTTTAACTTAGTTCGTAACGTAGACAGATTGCGAAATAATTTATTAATTAATAATTGATACAAAATAACACCAAATGTTACATTGTAAAACATGCGACAAATAACAGAATTGATTCGTGAGAGCTTAAATAGAAATAAACGAGAGTTAAAACTCATATGTAAATTGTATACCACACAAGTGAAGAAATCTGCGTGATTCGCCAGTAAATTGCCCAGGTGCTTGAAAACATGACACAATTAATATAGTGGGGGCTCTTAGGTCATGGGGTGTGCACTTCCGGAAGAAAGTGTGAATTTTGGCACACAGATAGTTTAGACCTTCCTCTACAAGAAATTTGATGGAATCAATTTTGCACGGCCCATTCTTGGCCCCCATCTTGAATTTCAAAATGGCCGCCATATGGCACCCGTTTTCATCAATATCTCAGCAACTAAAACAGCTAGAAAGTTATTTTGAGTGGCTTTACCCACATAATGGGGGCCAACGAATCACCTGAATCGAATATCAAGACTTCAAATGGCAGCCATCTTGAATTTCAAAATGGCCGCCATCTGGCACCTGTTTTCATCAATATCTCAGCAACTAAAACAGCTAGAGAGTTACCAATCAAGTATCATTCAATTATAACTGTTAGTTTTTAATGATGACTGACAAGTTTTAGTTACTACAATTCTGCTTGACCAAAGCTGTATTTTGAATCAATGTATTTAATATAGTCATTTAATAAGCACACCTTCAGTTTGGTATTAGCAGTTCTGTACACGGTGTACCGTATAATTATAACAGATACATCATACTGAACGGCTCTTGCTTAAGCCCATAGGCGCCGGAAGTGGGGGGCAGGGGGGCGGCCGCCCCCCCCCCCCCCCCCAATCCAAAAAGTGGGGGGGCAAAACACAATTTTGCCCCCCAAAAAGCCCCCCCCCCCCTCCCCCAAAAATAAAAAAGAGTGGGAAAGACACAATCAAATGTATGAGCTAACGTTCAATTTTCGCTGCGCGCTTCGCGCGCGAACATATTATCTCAGTTTGTTGTAAACACCTGATGAGAGTATAGACATTTTATTAATTTTTTGTTTAACTCTGATTCTAAATTTCCTTCACAGGAATGGCATGTAGTGCATCAAATTGCACCATTTCAAGTATATAAATGCAAAATCTTCCCCATGGGAGGGGGATATCTCCTCCCAAACCCTCCCCCTCTGGCTCTGCCCAAGCCCTCGGTCGCTTCGCTCCCTCGGGATTCATTATTGGCTGTAGGCCATGTTGTTGGATCATACATGCGCCATATGGTTTATGTTGGAACTGTGTATGACACTAAATACAATATTTATGTGTGAGTTTGGGTGCGTCAATTATTTGTTTTCTTCGTGAAAAATATATAAAATCATAACACACTCCCCCAGATACAGTTAATCTTGAGCCCGAATTTCCTATCTAGGTATGCACCAGATTGCACAATTTCAAGTCCATTAATGCAAAATCTTTCTTACCGTGGGAGGGGGATACCCCCTCCAAAACCCTCCCCCTCCCTTCCTGCCCCAGCCCTCAGGCGCTTCGCTCCCTCGGGACTCATTATTGGTGGTGTGTTGTTGGATCATACATAATGTTGCATAATTATGGTTTATGTTGTTGTGTGTGTGTTTTGGGGGTACATATTTATTAGTGTGTCAATTATTTGTTTTCTACGTGAAAAATATATACAAATCATATCATGCTTTCCCAAATACAGCCGAATTTTCTATCTAGGTATGCACCAGATTGCACAATTTCAAGTCCAAAAATGCAAAAAAGCTCCCTACCGTGGGAGGGTGTCCCCCCTCCCCACCCCCCCCCCCCCCCCCCCGCTCAGTCGCTTCGCTCCCTCGCAATGTCTCACTCTCACATCTGGCTCAAAGTTGGCAACCCAGAGTGTGGTTGGGCATGAGCCCCTACACACACAAATTGTGAGCCCCCTTAGGGTTATGCCCCCCCCCCCCCCCCCCAATCCAAAACTGCTTCCGGCGCGCCTGCTTAAGCCTGCGTCACAAATCAAACGGAGTCCGGCCGAATTTGTAGATCGTCCGAGAGTCGCCGAAATTCAAATCCGCCAGGGAGTCGAACGTATGTTTCGCTTGACATCTACGCTGTCACATATTGGACGGGGCTCGGGAGGCGCCCATTGAACATAAGTGATTATAAATCGAACGGGGCCCGTAGAAGCCGCCCGACGGCCGCCCGACGGCAGCCCGGCACCAGCACGGATCGCGCCTATAGCGCCTAATATGATTGATAATCATCTCTAAGCGCTTTACAATGATAATATTACCCCCGGTCATATGATACAATGCAAACCTGCACACATTGTGTGCACCATCTCCACTCCCTGGGGAGCATTCCTTCCAAGTGGCTCATGGGCATTGAGAAGATCCTTCACATTATAGGCGTTCACGTCCTACCGGGTCCCCATTTCTACACCTGGGTAGAGAGCAGCAATTGTGGATAAATTGTCTTGCTGAAGGACAAAGAGAGTGGGCACTGATCACTGATGATCACTGATGTCCATAAGGGTTCGCCCTAGCTCCGTCCAATATGTGACAGGGAGCGAAACATACGCTCGACTTCCTGGCGGATTGAAATTCGGCGACTCTCTGGAGATCTTTAAATTCGGGCGGAGTCCGTTTGATTTGTGACGATTGTCATGAGGGAGTACGGGTTTTTCGCCTGACAAGAAAAAAAAAATGGTCCTCACTAGTTTAGATGGCCTATAATCATCATTTATAATAGCCCATACATTATCTAATTTACTATTTTATGGTATCATTATATGTTTTGGGGCGATATTTGTTGTTCATTTTTCGCCTGGAAGTATGATTCTTTTCACGGGGGCACCTAGGGGCACAGCCCCCCCCCCCCCCCCATTGCTACGCCCCTGTTAGGGAAACCAGTACAATCATTTTAAAAATTGAGTATGTTGTTCACATTTTTTTTTGGGGGGGGGGGGGGGGGGTGGTGAATACGAGCATCACATAAATACGCAGTGTGAGGTCAGTTTAAGTGGAGTAAATAAGAATTTTAATATACACCAAATACTTTATACAGTACTTTACAAAACATTGTATCACAGTTTCAGGTAACAATATTAACGATAATCCTCCATTGTCATCATAATATACAAATAAATGTTGTTACCGAGCCGTCGTTATTATACCATATTTATAATATATGCGTTCCATCATCTGATTCGTAATCTAAACCATACAACTATGTATTATCTTGATGTTATATTTATTCAAAATTTTCCGTGAAGTTAAAGGGACTTAGTAAAATTGTCCAAATCCACATAATTTACTTGTAACTCTCGTGGTTCTCTCATACCTCATCATATTCATATTAACAATAAAAGCACTGGACAGGTTTCGGTTTTTCAAATTTCCATTTCGTTCAAAAGATAGTTATGATTGAAGTGTGTCTGTATGGAGTTGTCGACGGAATACTTTCATCCGTGTACAAAGTAAGTGCAATGATTTAGTGAATATCACTTTGCTTTTTTGCTCACATCTCAGCCATAAAACATCCAATTAACGTCAAAATTTCACACATTACTTTGTGGACATATCAAATCACACTAGTACACATTTTGATTAATCATTCATCTCCTTTTGCGCTTGTCAACAAATTTACTAGATCCCTTTAATTCATATGATTTACTTCTTAATTTTGTATTCATTATTTCACCGTTCAAAATACATGGAAGCCTCATTAATATGTACATAAAACTTATATAAATATGTTGAGTTATACAAATGATAATAAATCGTCAATATGCAGATTCGCTTTTCATATTTATGTTCTGTTTTCGAAACAGTTTCAAAATGTTCTTAATGTCATAGTTAAATCGATGGTTAAAAAAGGAAAAAAGAATAAACAATTTATTGTTAACATTTACACCATTGTAAGGGTTGTGACACGAAACTACATTTTGTGGAATACAGTATAAACAAAAACAAAAGTTAAAAGGAAGCTAAAAACAGAATAAATAAGGTACACATAATACCATATTAAACAACAATATTTAGTCCATACGTGAACAATCGCGAATCAAGATATACAACCTGTTAATGTACAAAATGTCTTTCTTAAAAATGTATGCTATCGATAGACTGTCACATAGATAACACATAACACAAAACGTACGAAAATAGAAATGCAAATATACACAAATACATTAAATATATTATAATTGACATAAACTTACACTTATGATAAGCATTACACCACGTACATGTGTACAATGAATACAATGTGATAGCTAAAAACGTTTTCCAAACGTTGTCATCGTACGACAGTTTTCTTAAAATGAATTGGGATAAATTTTGTCTATTTTATTGAAGAAATATATATATATACAGAGTCATTACACACAGTTGTAAAACCGTACCGGGTTGCAGAAACCGATTTTAAATCGACATATAATTCTCAATATAGCCTAATCATAGATGCCAAATTTTCAACGTAAATTAATTTAAAGTTGCAATCCAATTACTTAACTGATTACAAGTGTTGAGTACAAGTCAGTTACTTGTTATTAAACCGTTTTAATAAACACAAAATTAAAAAAAACTGTTTTGGGTAGTTGAGTTAGTAGTTTGAACCAGTTTAATTTTGTTTAAATAACACAATGTAGTGTTTGAATGTGTCAATCAGTGCATGTTTAAAATGTAATCACAGTTTAGATATGAGGTAGAAAAGTATTAAAGCGTTGCTTGTGTTTTATGAATGTGTGTGTGTATGTATGTGTGTGTGTATGTATGTATACATGTATGTGTGTGTCTATATTTATGTATGCATGTGTGAATGTGTGTGTGTGTGTGTGCGTGCGTGTGTGTGATTCGATTTAATTTTATTTTAAAAGTTTGCCGGTGACTTATTTACCCAATCATTACCCGGAAAATCATACCTATATTTTTGGTCAAATAATGCTAAGAAAAAGTACAATGATATAATTAATTATATCATTCTTTACACTGAAAGTTCCCAAAATACGGTACAAGAACATAAATACACGTACATGACAAAACAAAAACGATGTTCTTCGGGTAATTTATACGTGGGTTAATATGTTTCTATTGTCATACGTTACAAAAAGACGTCTATCCATCACGGGTTTATCCAGTATTTATTTTCTTGTTTCTTTGCTTTCTTTCTTTTTGAGCATCGAAATAATGCCACAGTTTAGAAATAAAATGCAAATGCACATCTTAAAAATTTATTGTTTAGAAATTGTCAATTCCAAAACCTAGTATATATATATTTAGTCAGATATCATATACTAGCTGATTTTGGCCATACTAATCGGTCTATATTGGAAGGTCAAAATAGTTTGTAACTATAACTAGTGAACATTACAATAATACAAACATAATGTTGTAGGTTCGTTTACATATATAATAATATTATACACTGTCATATAAAACCCATCATATGATTTGAGAGAAACTCATAATATAATGTACAACAGCGAAAATATAATTTACAACACTAATAACCTTATTTCAGACTTGGCTCGAATCGCCAATACACTTAGCTTGGGCGGGCTTGAACTTTATGGCCCATTTATATAGAACGGTTTAGAGCTTGTTCTAAAAAAAGGATTTTCAGGGGTTATCACAACTTGAACCGTTATAGATAAGATGTAGACAGGGATATTTAGTTATGTAAATAGTATTAGGTACCATGGGTACGTAACGGGCCTATAGTCTGAAATGTACAAACTCATTTTCCTCTGGACAGTAGTATAATTGTTGTTCGTTGGCATGTACCATTTTTATATAGTGCACCATTCACAACAGTATAAAGATGAGGTTGTCGGAAATGCACGTTCACTAATTAGTCAAGATTATTGGCTATTTCATCGTTTGTTGTATCCCCAATACCATGGAATACCATGAAAACTATCGCTGGTTTGCTTTGCTCGAGAGAGGGCGCACAATTTATCAGCCGAACCAGCGATAATAATTATAGTTTCGCTGATAAATTGTACGCCCTCTCTTGAGCTTAGCACAGCAGTCGGATTTACGTATTGGGGATATAAACAAACGATACAATGACCGAATCTTGACTAGTCCATAACTCTTTAAAGTCGGTTTATAACATGAAAAGCCGCACATGTTGATCCGTCTATACCGTAAGAGTGATGTCGCTTTTCTGCTTCTTTTGCAGCAGCGAACGCTATAGTAAGCTACCGGTCTGTATTCTACGATCCCGCAATATAAAGGTCAAAGTTACGTCGCTTATCTGCTTCCAGTTCGCTGAAATGCTCTCTCCGCCAAGCTGGGATATCGAGGGCTACCACTGAAGAGAAGACCATAGTACAAATACTTGGAGGTTAATCCATTACTCCATCCATTCTTGTTCAGAGCACATGTCCATATTTCGTTCCTTCGCTAGTTTGTTTGTTTTATTGTTTTGTAATTTAAAGGACTCATAGGCAGTAGCACGACTTGACGATCATGTCGTTGAACTTCTTCAGGATGACGTCATTGTCTTTGTTCTGGTAGAGGATGTTGAGGGGTTCCATCTTCTCCGGGACGCAGCAGGGACTCGGGACCTTCTGGACCCTGAGTGCCTGGATGACGCTCTGGACGATGGCGTGATTCGATGGTCGCAGATCCTGTTTGAACAAGAAGGAACGAAGAGAACAAACGTAAGTATATTTAATGTTCAGGTTACGAAAACAATTTGAAGACATTGTGTGACACATGTGTCCGGAAGGTTGCAGCGACTCGTCAACCAATTCTGGATTCGGAGTGCCTTCGCGATTGCTTTGGACAATGGCGTGATTGTATGGTTGCGGTTCCCGTTTGGAAAAAGAAACAGAATGACGGTTTAATCTTCCGTTTACAATAAACAATGTCAGAAATACAAATATATGACCTTCTGCACTCTGAGTGCCTGGATGACGCTCTGGATAATGTCGTGATTCGATGGTCGCAGATCCTGTTTGAACAAGAAAGAAGGGAGATTAACAGAAGAAAGTCTTTCATTTTCAGGTTACGACAAACAATTTGAAGACATTTTGTGACGCATGTGTCCGGAAGTTTGCAGCCACACATCAGCCAGCTCTGGATTCGGAGTGTCTTGATGATGCGTTAGACAATGGCGTGATTCGATGGTCGCAGGTCCTGTTTGAACAAGAAAGAACGGAGATTAACAGACATAAGTATTTAATTTTCAGGTTACGAAAATAATTTGAAGACATTTTGTGACGCGTGTGTCCGGAAGGTTGCAGCGACGCGTCAACCAATTCTTGACTCGGCATGCCTTGATCATGCTCTGGACAATGGCGTGATTCGATGGTCGCAGGTCCTGTTTGAACAAAAAAGAACGGAGATTAACATACGTAAGTATTTCATTTTCAGGTTACGACAAACAATTTGAAGACACTTTGTGAGGCGTGTGTCCGGAAGGTTGCAGCGACTCGTCAACCAATTCTGCACTCTGAGATCCTTGCTGACGCTCTTGAGAATGGCGTGATTCGATGGTCGCAGATCCTGTTTGAAAAAGAAAGAACGAAGAGAACAGACGTAAGTAAAAAATTCATAAGTCAGAAATACACATATATGGTATACTTTCTTCCTGACGAAGTTCGGACTTGGGGGCCTTCTGCACACTCTGAGGGCCTTGATGACGTTTTGTACAAAGACGTGTTTCGACGGTCACAGATCCTGGTTGGAAAAAGAAACGGAGTGACGGCATCAATCTTCAGGTTACGAGAAACAATGTAAGACATAATTATTGCTCGTATAGGTTGCAGGGACATGTCAACAATTTATGCCTTGATGACGCTCTGGACAACGGCGTGATTTGATGTCCTGTTTGGAATACGAACAACAAAAACGAATGATTAATCTGCCAATTGTATTAAATGTCAGAGATACAAGTATAGGGCACAATTTCTTCCAGACGAATTTCGGACTCGGGACCTTCTGCACCCTCGAGTGCCTTGATGACGCTGTGGACAATGGCGTGATTCGATGGTCGGAGATCCTGTTTGGATAAGGAACAACCCCACAATAAAGACGTATTAATCTACCGATCGCAATAAACACAATTAGGACACCTTTTTTCTGGTGCGCAGAACGGACAAGGTGCTTAATTGTGCTAAGCACGCCTAATGTCAACTGTCTTCTGGAGCGTAGTAAAATAAATTATATTTAATCGTCGAATATTTGTTGCTAGTGAGCTATACTTCCTGATCATGTTGGCCTATCGATTCATTATGAATATCGTTTAATTGTACAGTCCTACAAATTATATTGTACTCACCTCGTCAATTGGGAATGAGCACTGGCCTGTGCAATAGTACGATTCGAACTCTGTTGGCGCTATGATGTACTCTCCCCACTTGATCGCTTCGAAGTCGACTCTCATCGCATGTCGGGCGCAGGGGTTCGCCTCGAGGTCATCCGACTTCTCGATGTCGAGATGTTTGGGGCGTGGCTTGTTCAGCTTCTTTTTCCGAGATCGTGATCTGTCGTCATCCACCGCGTCCAGCATCACGTTCTTGTTGTTCGCTTTCCTTCGCTGGTTCCGCGCCCGCCTCCTGCTCGACTTGATCCGCCGCATGTTCTGCTCCGCGAAAAATGTGAAGGCTGTGTGCGTGGAAGCGGGGTGTGGGACCCCGACGGGATGTAGTGGGTATTCGTTACTGCGCCCGGTTGTGTCGTTGGTCTCGTTAAACATTGCTTCCCTGCGTTGACGTGATGGGGCGTCGGCATGCTCGGGGACCAGCGAATCGGCTGCATTCTTGACGACGCTTTCCGCAAGCCACTCCCAATTCGATTGGGCGTGGCCTTTCTTCGTCGCTGCGTCATCCGTGTAGACGAACGCGTATGGCTTGACTAGCTTCTCCTGCGAGGTGTCGTGGTGCGGTGAAGTGTGACTGACCCCGCCCTGCCCGATGTACATCGCTATGGTAACGCGGGAAGGATCGTCCAATAGCACGTGGCTGAGGATTGACGTCACGTTCGTCACCAACCAACCGTTCTGCGGGATTTTCAGGTTCTGGATGCCGATTGGTATGCAGCCAGCGGAGGCGGCGTGGTAGAACACGATGGGGATTTCGTCGTACTCGTAACCCGCGATATCCAGGAAGTTCTTGGCGTAGAAGTGCAGCTCGGCGTACTTAAGATCTTCCGGGTCACGGAGGTCGTTCATGGATTGCATGGTGAACACGTAGGCATCGCCGAGACCAAGACAAGCTTCCTCTGCAAAGAAAGGAATAGATAAACGTCAATGAGAAACAGTCCATAATGATTAACATCATATTTCATGCAATACTTCAAAATAGCACTATGTATTTTCCTGTAAGTGCATGTACACGTCTTGTATACTGTATGGTCGGGTATGTTGTTTTCTTTTTAACCCACCTCCAATTAAAACTTCTGTGGAATATATAAGAGGCTTAAACTACCAAGTACCAAGTACCAAGTATTGACACAAAGGACTGCATTATTTGCTAATTTATTGCAGTATGTCCTTTAATTAAATCTTTATAGGACAACATGTAGTTAATGAGCATCAAATTAAACCAATACAACATGTGCATGTCCTGCGCCGGCATGTAGTGACTTGGGTTATATAATTAAATGTTGCTGATGATTGACAAAGAATAATTCTTCTTTCCCAGTCATGTTCTGCGCACTTGACCAACACATATATAAACACACAACATTACTGATTCGATCAATATTTAGGGCATCAATTATTGTTTATTTATGTGTTTTTGGTTCAAAACAACTATTATGTACAATGATTTTAAACAAACAAAATACAACTATATGTCTCTGTATTATTAAAATGTAGTACGTTATAGGCACAAAATATTTCCTTAGAAGAACTCGAGGGCCCTTATCATTATGCATAGTACATGCCCATTTATTAAAATGTGAATTTAATTTTGTATTCTTCTCTGCTATCTTATATGCATGCCAATAGTTTGCTTTATTTTCACCAGAGCATCAATACTTGTGTTATTGTATGTTCGCTATTGATTGCATCGTCGACAGACAAACAAATCTGGCGCTCTATGATGCGAATGGGAATAAGGGTCAGACGCCATCTTTTGACAGAAAACGAACATGTTGTAGCAATGGTCTCGGACTTTTGAGCATGTTGGTGGTTGAATGTGATGGCGTACCGTGGCGATGGATGGACGTTCGATTATGTGACTTACGAATGAGAGACTTCGCATGGATATTCTAGAACAATAAACATTTATTCGTTTCAAAGGCTTAAAAAAGATAACCTACTTAATAATGCTTACAAACATGAATAGAAGAAGAAAGGCATATCAATGATGAGAAAGATTTGCATTAACACAAAAATGGTATAGAATGATAAACATGGGCCTGTGTTGCAGAAATGGATGCAGTCGATTGTTACAAGTTGCAATTAATTGCATGTCAGATCATGTGACTAAAATGCGCTCATCTGATTGGGTCAAATGTGCATAATTATTTTTCTGACTTGCAATTAGTTGCAACTTTACAATCTATTGCAAGTCTTTCTGCAACGGTAACCGGGTATATTATAGAGTCCATTTGGTCAAGAAGCACGCCATATATTTGGGAGAGAAATGTACATGTATATCCAAAAATAAAGCAAAACAAAAGTAGGTCTTATTTTGTACGGTGACGATGAAAACTAACGTGACCGACGGACAATGCCTGTACGTCATCTTCTATTCTATTGTGACGTGAGAAAGACTCCCTCATCAATCATACACAAAGCTGACAATTGAAGAAGGATTGACTCGTAATAAATACAGAATCGGGGAGTCGACCCCTATATAGCCTGTTTGCAAGACGCATCAAATTATATATATGGTCTAACACAACATACTTGAATTTTATTTGCCTCAAATTGCTTTCTCAGATTTTCAATTGATATATCTTAATGTCATTCATTTATGCATTTCCTCATTTCTCTATGTTGTCGGTGGGAAAGTAGCGATTTCGGCTTAATGTTGTTGTTGTTGTTGTTGTGTGTTTTTTTTTTGGAGGGGGGTGTATCAACGAGTGTATGTCTTTCATTCAGAGGCAGTATACAGGCTCCACAATTGTATTTCATGTCTAAATCATAATTAACAAATATTATGAAATGAAGTGTTACAAAAGTAAGGTAGTCTACATAATTGGTAATGTTATAATCATCGCTGTATATACCTTGATACTTGATACTTGAAGAAAATATCTCCTTAAAAGCGCCATTCGGTGCTTTCCTGGAGAGGCAGTGCAGTGCAGTGCAGTGCCAGTGAATTGTGTGAATGTGATGTTTTATAACATTTGTGACGTTTGTCCCATGTATGACATGAATTGCTTTTCAATTTGTATTTGTCATTTCTACCCTATATTAATTGTAATTATAATGTTGAATAATTGTTCCGTATTATGATACTCTATACTCCCTTTATATTGCGGAAATATTACTTATAACCTGAAAGCTAGACTATGCACCACCACCTTGCGTTGGTATGCAATAATTACGATCCACCCCTCTGGCCTTGGGATTGGCACCGAGAAGATGAACAACGTGATCTATAATTTGGTAGAAAATAAAGGAAGTTTTCACGATGGAATGAAAAGAGAGAAAATAGAATTCCTATAGCTTTGCAAAACCATCCATCATCGCTCACCTGTCGAGAATATTTTGATTTTAGTCAATTGCAAACCTTCTCACACATTACGTTGGTCCCACATACCTATTTTACGGTGTCATAAGTCCCATTTACCGATAGTAAAATTTAATCTGAAAGGACATTATATTTTAACCAACAAGTTCAGAATAATAATAATATGTGTGGTTTAATGCTATTATTTTTTTCTCGAACGTTATGTGAAAGTGACCAATAAAAATGACGTGTACCAAAAACGCAAATGTATTTATTACTTTGTGCGGATGAAAAGATGTTTGTATTTCTACCACATACTGTAACTGGAATATGCTCGCATTTTCTACTTTGGTACGGTAGATAATGATTCAACAAACATGTTACTCCTTTATTCACATTAAAGGGACTTAGTAACATTGTCAAAATCCTCAAAACTTACTTGAAACATACCTTATCAACAATAAAAGCACGGGACATGTTTCGGTTGTTCAAATTTCCATTTCGTTCAAAAGATATTTACAATTGAAGTGTTCAGATATGAAATTGTCTACGGGATAATTTCATGCCGTGTACAAAATAAGTACAATGAGTTAGTGAATATCACTTTGCACTTTTGCTCGTATTTCAGCCAAAAAACATCCAATTAACGTGAATTTTTCAAACCTTACTTTTTGGACATATCAGATCACCCCAATACAATTTTATTAATCACTCATCACTTTTCTCACTTGCCAACAAAGTTACTACATCCCTTTAACATGTTAACGTAAGAAAGAAAACTGGTAACGTTTTACAAACGAATGTCTAAAGCTCTACAAAAAGAAATCTCTCCCTCAGGCCACCATTGCATCCACTCAAGCTCCATGATTATGATGGTTGGTCTACTGCATATATTTATATTATAATGATATCGATAATTTGTTGCCACATTTATAAACTATTATTGCATTACTATTCTAATATCATTGTTTTCATAGTATGAACAAAATATTTTGTGTATTTTTCTTTTCTTTTATTGTTAATTTTTTTTTTTAATACAATACTATGCCTTGAAAAAAAATGTATGCCTCTGGCCACTCTGTTAGCGGAGGCATAACAAATATTATCCTTGATCGGTAAGTACCATCGATGTGAATCATACTTAGGTGTATATTATAATTGTTACCCAAATCTGAATGGGAATCCGTCAACATTCCGAGACTTCGTAAATCCAAGAAATAATAAACCGATAATATGTTGATAAGAGCTAAAGAACCTGTTTAACATCTTGTCCATCATTAAATGGTCAGCTTCGATGAATAACGGAGTTTATTTTACAAACACGAGAAAGAAAACACAAACTTTGCTTGGGACGTACGTATAGTATATATCTTCTGAGAAGGGCGCCATGCTTTATCTCGTTGAACTTAATATTTGTGAAAGCTTTACTTCGACGTAGGTGGTATAGATTAGATACACATGTTACCATGGTAACGAGATACAGGTCCATCTAAGTTCTGCAGTGATGAATGAAAGTGTATTTAAAGGGATCTAGTAACATTGTCCAAATTACAAAACTTAATTAGAACTCTAGTGAATCGTGCGTACCGTGGTGTATTCCTATTACCAATAGAAGCATGGAACAGGTTTCTTTTTTTTTCGAATTTCACTCTTGTTAAAAATATATTTACGATTGAAGTGTTGATATTTCTTTTATTATCCACTGGAAAGTTATAGCTGTGTACAAAGTCAGTGCAATGAGTTCGTGAATATCATTTTGCATTTTCGCTCATTACTCGGCCATATATCAAA
Organism: Echinarachnius parma; assembly: GCA_037951105.1. Classification (NCBI taxonomy): domain Eukaryota; kingdom Metazoa; phylum Echinodermata; class Echinoidea; order Clypeasteroida; family Echinarachniidae; genus Echinarachnius; species Echinarachnius parma. Next base: position 50,728 of record JBAMJV010009330.1, read on the forward strand.
TTAACGTGAAATTTTCACACATTACTCGTTGGACATATCACTATCAGATCACAAGAACACAAGCACATTCTATCACCCATCCATCACTGTGTGCACATGTCAAAAAAGTAACTAGATCCCCTTAATCCATGACCAATTTACTGGTCTACACTAATCACTATGTTGATATTAATTTGAATTAAATCATTATATTATTTCCATAGAATACACATCCCACTTTCCATATCATGCTAAATGTATGAATATGAATATCGGTTATTTTTTCAAGGAACTCTCTGTTATATCTCGTATTACAGATTTTTTTTGTTTTAATAGCGGAATGCCATTAAATCAAACATGCGCATGGAGTCACTAGTGCGTGATGGACACGCACGTTCCCGAAATCGCTATAAATTGCCCAAAATGAAATGGTTTATTATTCCAGGAAGAACTAAATAATATATGCCTAGGGATTATCCATAAAGGTCGGCAATGAAACGCGATACCTATCATAATCATCCTCTTCTCTTTCTTCTAAAGTACATGTATAGTACTTTAAGCCTGAATAATAATAGGCCTTGAAATGGTGACGGGTCCGAGCGAGGGGGGCCGGACCAATCATCGGAAGTGTCAAGACCGATCCGCTGATGAACACATCATCCTCATCATCCCACCATCGCATCGTTCTCCAGCCCAAGGAATGACATCGAAGATGACAACTGATGAAGACCACGGGGTCATTAGCGAGCCGCGGCGTCGCGGAGGGGGGCCCACGCACTCAGGAATTGTTGCAAATTAAAGGTACGCTCGGACCTCGTCGACGCGCGGTCAGCGATGGTCGTGGTTGTACAAACTTGAACAAATAAATAAGGTTGGAAGCTTTATAGCAATTCCATTTTCTTTTTTTCTATTTAAATCCTGCTATACCATTTATACTGCAAGCATTTCAGTACTTTTAAAAATAATAATAGGCATAAATATATAAAGGTCTGCCAAAAAGGGTTAATGTGTGTGGTAACACCGTGACAACTTGCCCAGCTTTATAGTTTGTGGTCGCTTGCGCGATGACAGTGCATGCGTGAGAGTCCATTATTTTGCTTTTACATGGTAGGGTCAAAACGTCACGGGAACCTAAATCAGTTTAACTTAGATGCATGCATGCTGACATTTAAATATTTTGGTCTAACATTGCCCATTTATATTCTCACCTAAAGGCCACATTAGATTAACCATACAACTTATTTGTTGTGCATGACACGTTTTGTTTTGTGAGCCCCCCCCCCCCCCCCCCCCCGCCCCACATAATGGTACATGCAATTTGAATGCGTAACCAACTTTAAACCGATTTGCAGTACACGACTACTTATGTCCAAATAATGATGTTACAATATATCAGTTTAAACTTTAAAGCAATATACAATAATAACTTTTAAACAAAAACAGATTTCCGTCGAATAGTTTCAAACTCTTTAAACTTGAACCCAAACGCCCCATCCTGGGCGCAATGTCGGTCAGGCGTCTCGCGGGAACGCCCCGTGGGATATCCCGCTGATGACCGCTCGACTTGTGCGGTATGAGGTTTGAGAGGTACGTCACTATGGACACTCCACCATAAATAACCGTGAGCAGGGGTGTAGATTTGGGGGTGTGATGGGGGCTTTTGACTCCCCGTATATGACTTATCGACACCTCAAATCCCCCCCCCCCCCCCCCGTAGAAAATCAATAAAGAAATACGTACATCATCATGTTATGTATTTGGTATAGGGTGCTCTTAGTCTTATTCTGTATACATTGTCCATGTTTGCCCCCCTCCACCATGTCCACTACTGCTCAAAGCCCCCCTCCCATTGGGCTCCTCATGTGAGACATCTCGACCCCTTCAATACCCCCCCCCCCCCCCCCCGCCTCCTCCTCCGCGTCTTTGAGGGAGAAAAATACATAAAGAACAACGTACGTAACATCAGATGCTCCTCTATATACAGCTATACAGGTTATATATACTGTAGATGCTAATCGATATACTGGTATACTTGCCCCCTCTAAGTCCCCTCCGTGCCCCCATATTTGTACCCCTCCTTGCAACCCCTCTATGTCCCTGCCCCCATTGCGGTCCGACCCTGGCCACGCCACCGCACCCTGGACACACGATAGGGGCTAAGTAACCGTGACCTCATCTGGGGCTAAGCCTAGTTGGCGACTCTATCAGCCGTGGAACCACGCCATGGATACCTCTGGAGTCATCGGTTGAGTGGATGAAGGTCGTTAACATTTTTGTTTGAATTGTAAAATTATTTCACAATGACCTTCTTCTCTTCAACCAGGCAAACATTGCTCCCAGTGTGCAATGAAGTGATTACAGTAATTAATACCCTCTATGATTCACGAGTGTAGTTTTCCCCTTGCTCATCCCCTTCCCTCAAAGTTTGCAAACTGCCCTAGTAGTTTTGTTCGTGTTTGTAGTCTTCAACCTTTTGATTACGTCAATTTCTCAACATAATTGAGTAATTTTAAGAACACAAATGAACGCATGATGGAGACTGGGACAGAAAAGAGGGAGACGAGGGAGTGAGACAGGGAGAAAGAAAGAAAGAAAGTAAAAGTACACATCGAATCCTTACACTCTTTAAAAATGCAGTGTTTACGAATAAATTATCAAAGGAAATATTACCGTTACTCCGTCAACACAAAATGCATGATCAAAGAGGCGTGGGGGGGGGGGGGGGGGGGAGGAGTACTTAGACGTGACTTTCATATACATGCTTAAGAAGCAGTTAGGATGGAAGGAACTCTCCAAGGAAATATTAGTTTAAACATCATTATTTCTGGGTTGTCGAGAAGTCACTTTGTATGTAGGTGGTCAGCCCTTTGCAAAGACCAGACCACTTTGCTCCGCACGCTATTAAAGTACACTCCTGCCTTTTGTCACGAAAACCACGAGCGGGGGAATTGGAGAATAACCAAAATTCAAGATTGCCTTCAATATGTTTAACTCATTTACTGTACTACTAGATTTTGCAAACCCCATTAAAGAATTAATACAGGGCCCACCAGGCAGCCAGGTTCACGTAAGCAATTGGCTTAGTTCATCTGTTTCTCAAGTTCCTCAATATTGGGATAATCGTATATCGTAATTAATTATTAACAATACCTAAAGGATGATGGGCGGAATTACTTTGTAAATATCCGATAAAACGGTTTGTTTGTTACATGCATGTATATAGAAAATATCCTATAAACAGAAGTATATTTCTTTTGATTAACAAAACACTTTTATTGACGGTTATTTACAGTGTTGACTTGACTGAGTCATCGACGCAAACAATTTGTACAATTCGTCATGCGTATCAGTATGTTTACCATAATTACATCCAATGGATTTACTTTCATTGTGATACACGCAAATTAGAAATACGAACAACGGTCTCCTTCTTTGACTTTAACTATGAGACATAATTTTACCAGATAACCCAAATTGTATGTGTATTTTTTTATTTCTATTAATAAAGGTAGATTACGCAATCACGAAAGAGAGGATACAGCCGTGTAGCTCCATGAATGAATAAATCATCTATTTACATCATTTGAAATACAAGTAACATGTACAATTTTCTCATACAACAAAGAAACAACTAGCTCAGTTAATTAATTTAAGGGAAGAATTGGACAAAGATGTTTAGTACCACAACGCGACAAGACTTATCTACAATGGCTTGGTCTACGCATCAAAATAATGTTTTTAAAAAGAAGATAACATTTACCACATCGTCGGAAATGAACAGTCGCAAGATACCAGTGCATGGTGAGGATTAAAAACAAAACACAAAAACAGATTCTCATTTTCTTAAATTGAATGTCGCGTTTGTTGTGACACATACACGAACCATACGCACCGACAAAAAGGATCGATGTTTTGTTTTGGATATGTTGGCATTTTTATCACCTGAACACAGACGCCGATGTCAACCAAGTTCAACGGATATCATCAACAAAGATTATAGACACCCTCTTATAGTCATTATGCGGTGAAACTTAAGCCAAATGTTAGTTTACTGATAATCAATCTTCTCCCGATTGAGATCTGAATGTTTTGACTGGCGAAACAACATTAATAAATCCTTCACTTCTTATTTATTCCACATACCGTATTAAACAATATAAGCGGTGTAACTTTAGGGCCAAGAACATTATAGAGAACAAAAGTACATACTATAGTGGCTACAGACGTTTTCAATGTTAATATTCTCCCTTTAAAAAGTTACCAAAGGACTGTGAATAATAAGTTTGATTTTCTGTTGGCAGTTTGATAATCTGTTGTAGTCAGTAAAATAAAGCTACACAGAATATGTTTTACATGTTTTTTACGTGTTTTTGGACACGCCAAATTTGTCACGGTTGACGTTGTATAGGTCAGTAAATATTTGTAAAATACGAGCCAAAAGCATGTTTTATGGGTCTCCTCCAAAGCGGAAACTTCTGTATCAAAACACATCTTAAACCAAGTTTGATTGATAACTCGACAAAACCGATGACAGGTTTTTATTTAATTTGGTAGATATTAATGGTAGAATATAACTTTTTCTCTTTCCTTTTTTTTTTTTGTATTACCATCTGAAGAGAAATGGAGACTTTAGAGAGCTTGACATCATCGATGAAAATATAGTTGCTGTTTTTTTTTCTCTCTTTCAGTTTTCAATTTCTATTTCGAAATGAAATAAGCAAAATCATATAAAGCCTAACAATAATAAGCATATGAGAACATAAATTGTGAATTCAAAGCATATGGAGGAATTCAGATCCCCCGTTTTTAAACGCGATGAGGTAAAACGGGTCAAAATCTACCATGTTGAATATGTAGACTGTTCTGGATGATTTGATTGTATCATGGAATCCGACATTGTATTGAATAATTATATGCTGTGTGAAGTACTGGTATGATTTTTTGTTTCTTCATAAATATTTAACTTTTAACTTTGTTGTAGTATCATGCCGAATAACAAATTCAAATGGTTGATATAAAATACATTTTATTTAACATACAGTTTACATAAATTAACGAACACATTGTGAATAGTTATAACATAATAATTATGTTTTGTGATGGGAAGACGGAAGAACGGATTTTTAAAGTTTATGGGAATGCAGCTAGCTCTAGCTAGAGGGTTTTTCTTCAATAACCGACGGCTCATTAGAGAACATAAGACAAACTATTATATTACCGATGATTCAGTATGACAAGGTTAAAGGTGCTATGAAGTCAGCTCATTATGACTGAAGGTGGAACACATTATTGGATCTCAAACACGTGAGCACGCATTCTGGTGGTAAATATTAATACACATTACCGAGGTATTCATTCGCATTATCAACAGGAACCTTAGAAATTTCTCGCTCTGTTGGTATAAACACCACCGCAAATAACACAAATTACCACCAAAAAAAAGAGAGAGAAACATAAACGTAATGTTAACACAAACAGTGATTTGTCATCTGCGGATTTGTATGGTATTTCGGCTGAAGTAAGCGGAATGATTGAGCGGCCGATTATGCGTGCCGTCAACGGAGACAATGTAAAGCGCACCGTCCAAGGACGACGCGGGTGTTTGGGCGGATTTGATTGGGTCGCTAACTTCACCTGACCTCAAAAAGCGCGGGCTCTGAACTTGTAAGATGAAGATGAAGAAGAAAAGAACATGATATCTAGAAATACATATTTACACAAAAGGGGGAGCTTACTCGGAGTTATTGAGATGGAATGTGGAAGTATTAGGGACTTTATGGATGACAAATGTGTTTTTATCGTCGAATAGAAAGCTCCTATAAACATGATAAAAGTTGATGAAATCCACCCAGAAGTTGCGGTGGTAAAGTCATAATCATGATTAAGTGATGTGAACTTTGTCAATTGTTGTAGTAACGCACAAACATCGTGGGAACTCCCACAGTAACGTATTCTTTGTAGCCAGTTCCATACAAGAATTAAAGCGATCTAGTAACATTACCAACATCCTCAAATCTTACTTGGAACTCTATAGTAGTTCTCTCATAAATTGTTGTTGTAATCGTATTACCAATATAAGCATGGGACAGTGTTGTGTTTTTCTAATTTTCCTTCCGTTAAAAAGAAATTTACGATTGAAATGTTCAGATTTTTAATTATCCGCTGGAAAGTTATAACTGTGCGCAAAGTCAGTACAATGAGTTCGAGAATAGCACTGTGAATTTTCGCCCATTACCCGGTCATATTACTTTCATTTCATGTGAAATCTTCACACATTACTCATGTGACATATCATATCACAAACAACCACATTATTTTTTTATCAACCATTCATCAATTTTTGCACATGTCAACAGCGTTAATAGATATCTCCATTTAACGATTTGTTCTGGAGAAGACGAGAATTCGGCGCCACGTTATTAGCCTCAAGTTCAACATTATACCCTCAACTAAACATAAAACGGAAAGAACCAACAGGAAAGAACACAGTGTACCACATTGTGAACACACCATAATCATGCACGACAATAATTATTTGTAATTTCTTATTATTTTGATTCAGACAAATTAAAATCACATGTTGGTGTAGATAACTTCGTTGCATCCCGAAGTACAGACATCGGGAACTACGTGGTCAAATTAACGACGGGACAAGAGGACACGTGATATAGGAAGATGTCTTCATAACACTGTCAGTCTCGCGGCGCGATATTATGTCAGTGGTGTATATAGCGACTGGGTCCAGTGTTGCAGCCCCCCTCCCCCCCCCTCCCCTGAATTGTTTACTGGCCTTACTACCCTGCCCCCCCCCCTCCAATTTGCCATGTTTGTGGAAAATAATAAATCAACAAAGACATAAATAACAACATTTTGTTAATGCTAAAGGGTGCCCCCAATCAAATGAACCCCCCCCCCCCCCTCTTTGATGTACACCTAGCCCCCTTACCCCTTGTTTGGGTCTCCCGTTGTTCAGATTAATAATATATTGTTCAATGTTCGGGACAGAGTGGCTAATATAAAGTGACAGTACATAGGAAAGGGTGAAGAGAGTATTAATGTCACTGGTGGAAACGTCAAATTATCTTGGAGCGTTCATTTAATAAGTTAATAATCTCAAATACACAGAAGAAAGGAAATATTTATGGCAATTCCATTTGCTATCGTTTAGTGTGTATCAGTGTAACAAATTCAGCGTTCTTGCAGTGAAAAGTACGTCATAATTAATCAATATAATACAAAAATTCTAATTCGGGTGAAGGAATAGCATCCCTATACGCTTGACAATGTTTAAAGGTTCCCTGAAATCCAAATGCAAGTTGCCTTCAACAATTATGTATTATGATTGTATACATCAATTATTTGTTAACTATTTTACCTACATATGGTTTGTATATTTTAAAATATTTTAGCAGTTATTTTATTTAGTTTGCTATGCCCCACCTCTATAAACAAACTCTCCAGAGTAAAAATCCACCAGTGACATCATCTGTCAATCAATTACTCAATTACTGAAAAGATGAACAATACAGGGCGGAATGTAACTTCTCCCAAGGTGAGGGCTTGCTCACAATAGCATCACATGTTTGAATGCTATTCTAACTGACGCAGTTTTAATTCCAATGGCAGTTGCTATGCCAGATAAACTCAAACATGATTAGAACAATAAAGGCATTGATAAGCTATCGTATTGACACATACAGTGCATATTATTGTGAGCATGCTCTTTTGTTCATCTCCGGTTAGCTGACCAATGATTGGCAGGTGATTTCACTTGGGGATTTTTACTCTGGAAGTCTTTTTTAGAGATAGGGCATAGCAAATTGAAGAAAATAATTGCTAAAATGTTTACAAATATACAAAACATATGTAGGTCAAATAGTTAACAAATACATGTAGTTGATGTATACACTAATACATAATAGTTGAAGACAAGTTGCATTTGGATTTCAGGGAACAGGCAAAGAACAACACATAATTGTATGTTTTGGTACCGTTTTGTGATATCAAATAGATACCCAACATTTTGCAAAGGGTTGTGTAAATTCATAAACAAAGCAATTTAGCATGGTGATGCGTTTTCCAATTATATATTGTTTTTCTGGAAACATATTTTTGTGAACTTGTTGATGGAATGGACTACTATTAGATGTTACCTTTCATTTATAAGAATATTATTTTTGGGTGGTGGTACCCTTTAAGCTCAGACGCAATGCCTCGTCTAAAGGCTACAAGCAAGCCGAAAGGGTATCTACTGATAGGGGGGCTTTCGCCCTGGTTGCAGGTGAACCGGTGAGACAGAATTAAGGAGAACCTCCCCAAGATTTAAAGGGACATCCGATTGATTTGAAATGTGATCCGTTCATAAATCAGAGATGACTCCGTTAGAGTGGAGGCAGAAATGTTCTTTAGTTATCATTATAGAACTTGTGATGTTAACATGATTATTTGAAATAACATTATGTTCTTGCAATTGTCTTTAAATAAAACAATTTATATTTATTTATTTTATTCGAATTGTTTTATTTTGGACCAAACAGGAAAGAAAAGTTAATATATAATTCTACTTCAAATCGATTTTTAATTAGATCAAATTATCAATATTATAGGATAAATAATATACGTTTTGTCATATTTCGTAATCATATCATAACAAAATTGAATTTTGATTTCAATTGATGTTTTCATTGCATTATACAGAAATTGCAAGAAGTGAAATAGCAATATCTCCGCTTATTATTACGCGCGCCGACAAAACGAATAGTCACAAATATAATGTAAAAGAAATTTGAAATCTGGTATCATGTGACATACTATTTGGTGCAGCTGTGTGCATGCGTGTTTCATTTATTAGTTACCAATCCAAAATATGGAACATAAATGAATAACTACATGGAAAGAATTATCCAAACAAACTGCAGTAATTTCACAAACACATATATCTGTCTGCATGTTCAATTTACCGCTAAACAAGATAAATTCTATAAAGAACTATCTCACAAACATCACAAAAGGAAGGCGCAAAACAGACTAGAGTAATCCAAAGATTCACCCGACACTACAATCATGCGCAGCGGTGTGTTTTGCCCAATCATATAATACACATGTTCAATCTAATACTCAAACAACAAAAAAATATATACAAATATATTAATAAATATAACAAATATATAAATTATAATTTGACGTCACAACTGAACAGATCTCCCCCGGGGTTAGACATACATCCCATTCATGAATTAATTCCATAATTTGCCGGATTTTGCCGTCTGTGGGACATGCATAGCTTATAGACCCCGAGCCAGCGGGGTTAAGTCGTTGGCCGCCTTTCGCCCCAATGAAAGTACACTTTAAGTAAATGAGGTGTCGCATCGGTGGCATTCTGTGAGTTAATAGACAGTCACCGCATGTGTATTCTATTTTGTCAAACTGCCTGAAGTCGCGGGTTATTGTGGACAACAACGAATTGCCGGGTAAATGAACTTTTCGTGAGAACCTATTATTTCATGCATGCACTGCTTTCCAGATTCATATTGCGTGTATGAATTATCATTAGAAAGTACATGACACGTCTTATAGACAAACGCGTGTAACTGTAAACAGATTTAACATTACATAATGATATGTTTCCGACAAAATATAATAAGGTTTAATTGATTGATGGGATAAATGAATCGAGAAATCTGGAAGCCCCAAATTTGACGATGCGGAAGTGTTTTGACTTCTCGGTCATAATCGTATAAAAATGTCCGTAAAATTTGGTTTCCTGTTTGGTCGCGAAAACGTTTCAGGGGACGACCATCAAATCATAATAATGAATTCATTATTTCATATTCATCTTTGTCATATCTGCGTCATATACCCCCAACAAACAAACAAACTGAGATTGTGGAGCTAGGAGGTAAGGAAGGAAAAGCCCCGCCCCCACCCCCTTCCGAATTAAATCTGGATTAAAAGTAAATTATGTACGTTGTACTATGCCACTTTTGGCACACCGTGCTGTGCCCCCTCTCTTACGGCAAATACCCCCCCCCCCCCCTCTTATAGACACTGGCTGCGCCCCTGAAGACTCCGGCTTTTTGACATTTGGGGATGCCTTAATTGACATCATGTCCCCGCCACACACATACGGTTGTTATAAAATATCAAACCCTCAAACGGTCGACATGTGCTTATTGTGAAGTCATTATTATACTGAAGTTGATTCGTGAATCATAGGGTATTGTACTGCAGCTTTATCTGATATCAGGCACAGATACGAACTTTGCTATACATAGAATAATTGCCTTCGCATGCTACCTATTTTGACAGTTGGACTCTGTAAAGAATACGTCATCATTACGATCTACTTTGTCGAACTATTAACTAGACATATGGGACGACAATCCTATCCATGTCCACAACATAGATAATAGCCCATGTGGTTATTAGACAAAATAACGCTGAAAGTGAGACGATGTGGACATTATTATACAGACGCGTGCTGCTTTAGGACGATATTGCATTAGACCGACTGGCTTTTAGAAGATAGAGTTGTACAAATATCATGTATTAATGATTATTAAATTTTCTTTATTTTTTCTTTCACGGAGGAACATGAAATCCCCTTTGGTTTGATTTAGATCCAAAAAGTTTTCGCGTTCTAACATTGAAATACCTTCTTTTGAAGTTCAAATTTGCAGCCGATAAATTTAATTCTTCTTTGGAAATTTTGTTTAGCTTTGCCAAAACAATGTTTCTCCCTCCGGAGAAATAAAAAAAAAAAAAAATCTAAGCTGAATTATAGTCCCGAAACAGAATCCAAAGCGTGTTTCAAGCTTATCGTTTTCAACTAAAAGGACAAGCCGGACACGCTAAACATGTATTCATCAAAGCGCTGATTCTGGTTAAAACAACTTTAGATAAACGCGCCCTCCGAAATATGTTGATTTATTGAATAGTGACAGTGCACCTGTAATCGTTCTATGGATTAAAAAAAGGGCAAGGCAGCATTTGAGCATATCTCGGTCAAAGTATAATAAAGAGGATTCCAATATTGTTGTCATATTTCTCGCTTATCAGCAGAATTAGATCTCCAGCTTCATGTTAAATTGAGCCGTTTTTATTAGTAACCCTTTACAGAGCCAGGAGATAACACGGCCGTGTAGATAGAATATGCAGGTACATTGCAAGGGTTGGTTGGTTGTTTGGTTTTTGCAGACGCGTTCAATTAATTATGATTATTTACGTCTGGGACCGCCCTTTATCGTCACCTTCCGATAGACGCGGCCAAGATTCGAACCCGGGCCGTGACATGCGAAGAGCGGCGCTCTGACCACTGGACTAGAACACCTCTTCAAGCAAGCAAATGAAGGGTTAATTACCTATACATGTATAACATGGACAGGGATCCTTTTTTCAGATTGCTATGCCAAATAAGGTCAGCTCTTGAGCAATGTTGATGTTTTATTTAAGAACCGGTATACATCCTCAGGCGTCGACATATTTTTCATATAATTATGAATAAAATGAAAACCATTGAATGTAGAATTGCGAGGTCATTGCACTATTGCTTAACCCATTGCATAATATGGTAAATATGGTACCGCGTGTATAAACTCCTTTTTTAGTAAGGACATTTTACAATTTAGTAGGGAACGGGTTAGGTTAGGTCTAGAAGGAGTGATATGCATGGGACCAGGAGACCTCATGACAAAGGGCGCGAGGAATTTCTTATACGTCATGAAATATTTTTGTTTCTTCCTCAATTAAAAAAAAAAATCGTGTCAAATAAAATACCGACCATTATGCCATTATTATTTTGTAGGTATATTTTGTAGTGAAAAGAGTTCAACTTGTGTCTGTCTGCACAGAATGGTTATGGATTTGGCAAACACGAACATGTCGGATGGATATACTCGTTTTCAAATTCAGATGAAATAGTACCATTTCTCACGCGAGGAATTATTTATTTCCTGTTGTTTAACAATTGCGTTTCTCTTTTCTCAATTTAATCTGCTCGACTCAAACATCAGATACAATTTGCATAATATGACACCCACCTATCATTAACCTGCATTGGAGACGATTTGATTTTGGTATAACATGCATTCTCCATCCCGATTATTTTCGGGACCGGTCCAAAATGTGTACTTTTTTAAAAATAAAATTTAAGTGATCCATTAACTTTGTAAAGTTCAACCCAAATCACTTGGAGCTTGTACACTTACATTGTACATGGTTTTGGGGCTTATGGTAACAGAAGAATGAAATGGATTTTGATTTTTCAAATGTCTCCCTAATTATGGAGATATTTAAAATTGAATTTGAAAGCGGCTATGGACGCATTCGGACCTTAGTCACGAGTATCCGAATACGGATACTCAATTGTCCATAGTATCCGAATTCGGATATACTTCACCAGAACAATCGGGATAAATAAGACATTGATTTTTTTTCTGTTTTCATTAGGTAAACATTATTCCTTTTTTTTTTTTTTTTTTTTAAGCTCACATATCATCCTCAAGAATCTTACAGTGAAATTTAAATAAGATTATAACTTTGGGGGAAATTTGAAGTTGATGAATCACTTTAATACTTATTGATACAATTATACACATGTATTTCATGACTGGAATGTTATTCTGATCATGTAATTGTACACAGTTAATTTTTGTTATGAGTGAAGGTGAATAGTTCTACAGTCTTGGACATAAAACAAAAACTGCTGCATCAAGCACAAACTTTGCTCCCTATTCAAAATGTCCACGATTGCCATCAACATGGCGGTGTGCTCTCTTAGCATCGACTTCAAATCAGAACATAAAACTAGAACAAACAACATTAATCAAAACAAACTATCGCGCATGAAAATTATATGTTCTACATCATCTGAATCATTTCAGCACAACTTTATTAGACTGACAGCTGGCCGTATCTCAGTTTTAATGTATCCCGATGATTAATTTACTACGGAGGACTTCTGTTTCACATTCCCTATAACATTCAACACACCGATGACAGGGAGTAACATGAACTCTTCAATTAGTGCAGATAAACGAAAGGGGTAAGGCCTAGCATTGTCGGATTTGTCTTCGAACTTTCTTAAAGGGGAGCTAAACACTGACATTTTCACTTACTGTTACTGATAAGCACATAAGTGCATAATTTCCGTCATTTCTAGTCGTATATTTCCTCTTGGGTATTCAATTTTAGTGTAACCACTAGGTATATCATAATATGTTTTGACTGAACACTGGAGGCTGACATGTTTTCAACCGGTACCGTATGAAACGTCACTAGACTGGCATTAACAAAAGCGGGTTACGTAACCACTGACATAGCAGCAGAGTCAACAATATTATAGCGGTTACAAAAAACACTTTTGCACGGTCAGATGCGCTCAGATGACGTTTCATATTGTACAGTTGGAAAACATGGCAGCCTCCAGTGGTCAGTCAAAACAATTGATAGTGTGATTTCAAGAACATAGTTATATTATTTCCACTTTTATAGTGACACCTAAGAGGAAATATACGACTAGAAGTGACGGAAGTTATGCACTTATCAGTCACAGTAAGCGAATATTCCAGCGTTTCGTTTCCCTTTAATATTTACATTAACTGATTAGCATGTATTATTATCAATAAGTTACAAGAAGGAAAACGCCGCCATAAATAAGCCACCTGAAGGACAGAAGGGGCAACACCCCCCCCCCCTTTCCCCTGTGCCCCTCCCATGCAGCCAGGAATATTCCCCCACCCCCCCCCCCCCCCCCCCCCTGTTCCGTGCATGTGTTTGCTGAACATGTAAATCCGATATCGATTTTAAATTTGTACAATTATGTGAAGGCTGTTGTCATGGGATGTAACTGGCTGACAGCCTGTAAGAGTTACAGTCATTGTTAGTGGTATGTTTCAAAGGTGTCCGAAAGTTGAGTTTATGAATTATGTTTATTAAATTCGGATCGGAATTATTATTTTTAAGGAAATTGGTCATGGGATGAAACTGGCTGACAGATGTAAGAATTAAATACAGTCATTTTTAGTGGTATGTTTCAAAGATGTCTGAAATATGAGTTTATGAATGATGTTTATCAAACTGGGATCGAAATTAAGTGAAGAAAGCGGTTATGGGATGTAACTGTCTGAAAGCCTGTTAGAGCTCAATAGTAATGTTTAGTGGTATGTTTCAATGATGTCCGAAATTTGAGTTTATGAATAATGTTTATCAAATTCGGATCGCGGAATTAACCTGACATCGATTTACGATTCACGACTTCATCCCATGCATAGCCCGAGACAAATTCCAATATGCAATAATTTTCGGGACAATTTCGGGACTAAAATCAATAATCTAAAAACTACAGACCCGCATAAATTATAAATAAAACGTTTTATTTCTCAGATACTAAAAATCTATAATAATATCGATTCTGTGGTTACCGGAATGATTTGTAATGGTATTCCATGGAATTCCCCGGCGCCTAGCTAGATTCGGTGTTATTTTCAGTAAAGCAACCACATTATTCATATATTGCACTCGAAATACATGCAGCTGCTCGTTCAATAACATGTTCTGAGACATATTACTATGAATTTTGTTTTTATATCATGTATGTTTTACTCACAATGAAGAGTGCCTTAGTTCCAAAATGTGCTAATTCCACTTCCCATTGAAAATTGAGTTAACGATATATCAGTACATTACAAAGCTACGTAGCTACCCGGAAATCCAAATTTGAGGACAAAAATGACACAATCAAAATCAAAATATATAACTTTAAATTTTCAAATTCCCATTAGTTGGACAAATAAACCTGCTTTTCTTCCAAGTTGAACACATTGATTTAGCGCCTTTTGGAATCTAGCTCTTTAAATATATGCTATTCCTACTTCATCTACATTCGTCCCTTGTTATAACAATAAAATGAATCCGCTCACCAAAATCAATTGCATCTCATCAGTCGCTGACGTAACAACGTAGTTAGATAACATATTTTCTTCTACGGTATGCATTTTCGGGACATACACATTTGCACAAAGTATCCGGTTTACTTACGACATTTGTTAACCTTGATAATAATTATGGAGGTCGACCGGCTTGAAGTAGGATTTGACTATTAATATTGATAAGTGAAATTTTATGTTAAAACAAAATAATAATTTGTTTTTGATAAGTTATGTTCGTGTTTTGCAAGTCCGCCTCTTCTTTCATTTACCACACCGCAGTCAACTTGTATATATTTCTGATGAACGTAAAATGGTTTGACAATTGTAACCCCCTCTCATTTGCAAAATGCTCTTGTTTTGAATAAAAAAATAATATCGGAAAGCAATTTCACTTTACGTGTTTACCAGCCCAGTTCCATTCCGTGTAATACAAATCAATAACGGATCAGAACCAATTTTTATTGCATATTGTATAGAGTTAAAACATTATTGTGATCCGTAAATACACTTTGAAGAACCAAGAATGTAGTAACTTGGGCCAGCTATATTATAGTAAGTGACTCGTTGGAAGAGCTGCAGACGAGGATAAGAGAGTGCTTTTGGGTTTTTGGCGGGACGAGACCTTGAATCGTAATAATCATTAAACCCATTCACTCCGAGATTCCGAAATCCCCACGTAAACTTTGTACATAACCCAACGGGTTCCTGTAGGTAAGGGGTTAATGTTGTATACATACGAGATACTACTTTTCGCATTTGCTATATAGGCCTAATGAACGAAAATGGTCTCATAACACGCTTTCTTGTACTTAACTGCGTTCGTCTTCAGGGGTCATATCATACAGCGAAAACGGATAATAAATGGCGAAATGGTACTTCTGAATCTATATAGAGAATATAAAGAACCTAACATAATGAAATGAATGTAGCGCGTACTATTCTTCCCCGCGCGATTTCTCCGCAGTGGTGTAGCGTGGTCAGACTGATTGGGGCGCCGGGGGGGGGGGGGGGGGGGGGGCTCAAATATTATCGGGGGGCACACCTTATGTATTTCATTGTTTATTTTAAATGTTCCCCTTATGTTTCTTATTGGGTTTTCCCAAATTATTGGGGGCAGAACCACCCCGTGCCCCCCCACCACCCCCGTGCCCCCCCCCCCCCCACCACCCCCCCCCCCCGTAGCTATGCCTTCCACGTTTCTATGTCACTCTCCACTTCAGCTTTATATTATACAAAATGTAAGATTGGTGAAGCCGCCAGCACTTTAAGATCTAATTTAAGATCCGAATGAAAGTACATGGTATATATATTTTAAAAATACTTTGCTGGTGTCCGTACGGTAATATTGAGGTCAATGCAGGTCCGAACAAGGAGTTATTAATAAAATTGGGCTGAACGTGTTTTAGTAAAAAAATATGATATATTAAAATTAATGTTCCAAATGTAAAGTGACCACTGTATGACCGCAAGGGGATACTGAATGAATGAATTCATGCATACAACAAAAGATAAAAAGCCATATAATGGCAGCGTATATACAGTCCGTAACCACAACACAAATTTAATCAAAAGTAACACGAATGGACTAACAAAATGAGTAATGAATTTCAATTTGTCCTTTCTCATATCTAGATTATTTAATAAAGCGTACATATAGGTAAAATGAAAATTTCATTTCATTTCGATGACCGCACTTCCTTTCATTAATTTTCTTTCCTTCTCTTTTGTTTCTTACAAGAAATGACTTACGATTCATATTGACCGGTGTCATGAACCCCTAGAACATGAACAACTCGCTTTTCATAATTATTGGCCAAATCGACCAGTCTTTGGGTCAATATGAGGCGGGAATATATACTTCAATTAATAAAGCATGGCCAGATATCGTAGGCATTTTTTTTTTACAAGATATGTCATGAGATCACAATCGGGTGAAGTGAAAACAATTTAATGTTTATGTAAATTATGTGCAACAGTATACGGTAAGTATACCACTATTATTAGAGAAGATCATGATATAAAATGGGTAGAAGAATCCCTGCATTCTGATTGGTCAATTAGCATGTAAAAGTTTTTTACCGATGCATGGCTCACTTAAATTTGATTTTCACATTTCTTGCGCCCATTCTATAATTTTAACAAATGATCCACACAGTGCACAGGCATATTTCGTGGATCAATAAAAATTGTCTGCCAAAAAATGTGAAAATCAAATTGTCTGCAAAAAAATGTGAATATCAAAATTTGTCCAGCCATGCGTCGGTAAATTTTAGACATGCGTCGGTAAATTTTAGCCATGCGTTAGTAAAATTTTAGCCATGCATCGGTAAATTTAGCCATGCGTCGGTAAATTTAGAGGCATGCGTCGGTAAATTGTAGCCATGCGTCGGTAAATTTAGCCATTACTGGGGAAAATGTTGATCTTCTCATTTTTTTTGCGCCCATTTTACAAAACAAATGCTGCACAGGCATATTTCGTGGTTCGGTAAGAATTGGATGCACTCTTTTAACTTTGGAAATGGTCTAAAACCCACTCTATTCCAAAGTTAAACTCGTGCATCCAATTCTTACCGATCCACTCATGCCTGTGCATCATTTGTATACTTGTATACTATATCATTTTGAACGAGAATGTAGTATTATAGTGATAATATATAACAAACTATAGTGCAATTGGAAACGGACACTAATTAACCAATTCAACTTGGATATCGGTCAGTGACTACTAACGTTCCAATATGATTTAATCCCCTTTGCATGATTTGTATCAAATCATGATTTTGATTAGCTGTTGACATGTAGTTACAGTATTTAATGTGTGTTTGGATTGTATTACAAATAGAGAGAGAGAGGAGGGGGGGGGGGGGTTAGAACTTGGAACACAGGGTATAGTCTTGTGATGCCCTCAATATACATGACATACATGTCTTCAGTATTGCCAACAAAGTTCTTAGGACATTATTGGTCAGCGGTGGGATTCGAACACGTGCCATCGAGAGCGTAGGCGGATTTTTTTTTCTTGTTATTTTGTGTTCATTTTGTAGATTGATAATGATATTGAATACATTAGCGGTATTTGTGTTACATTACTGTGATGTGCTTCATTCTCACAAATGTTAGTTAACGGCATAATAGTTGTTATTGTGCAATTAAATATAATACACCCATAACACTTATGAGATGACAATTTTGAGGAGTGTAATCTCCAAGGTTTTTCATTTGCAAGGTGTTCCCATGACTTCGCAAAATAAAAAAAAACACAAATCGTGTGAAAATAATGATGATCGAAGAAGAAAAAAATATTATACATCGAAGTCATGTCGATTTGTTGTAAACTGGGTTAGGATCTGTCTACGGCTTAGGTATTCTTCCCAGAGCGTTAGCCCACCGTTCCTGCTGATTCACGTATGTACAGAATGTGGACGACGGCCAGATTTAATAATATCATACTTTTTTCAAAAAGAAAATACATTTTAGCTTTGTTGACATTTTATATTATACAGCAAATTCATGTTCCAAGTCCGACACTTTCCAAGTTTTCCGCCCATGCATGCATGCGACGACAAAATGTATCGTGATTTGTGATTTGTGATGACTTTTCAAAAAAATGTTATTACTATTGACTACGGAGGCGAATGAAAACAACGCAGACTAAGTAGACAAATAGTGACTCGACTATTTGTAGCACAGGCATCATCTTCCATAATTTGCATTAAAATAGAAATTAATTATAAATCGTTACACTCGCATTAATTTGTAAAATCATCCAATAATTGGTTACAAAGGGTTCCTTCTATATATATATATAGGTGTAATATATGCAGGTATAAACCTAACCCCCATTCTAATTTTGATTAAATAACCAGACTTTGAAGCAGTGATGAGGTTAGTTTCATTGGTCCGGATTCACAAAGCAGGTTTGTAGGAGGTTTGTACAAACCATGGTTTATCCATGGTCTACATCTATGGAGTGCTGCTCGTATACAAGTAAAACAATTTCTAATTTATAATGATAAGTCTGTTAGTGCTTGCTAACCAGCAAATCTCACCATGTGAGAAGACAAACATTTATTTGGTGCATTTTGTAAATGTGTACCATCAACATTGTTAACAAGTAAGGAGTTTACATTTTTTTTCTCCAGCATCAGTTTACAAATGGCACTCCATAGTTGTAGACCATGGATAAGCTTAACCATGGATAAACCATGGTTTGTACAAACCTCCTACAAACCTGCTTTGTGAATCCGGGCTTTTCTGTTTGAACCACTGACACTTTCGTGGCCTTTATCTTCGGATAAGAATTGAGATAGAAACCTCCATAATAATAATATAAGCAATACTGCTTTCAACACTAAAGTGGAAAGTGCGCAAAAATTACAGTTTTACAAAAAATTCACAGTGTGGAATGTTACTTCTTTTTTTTCGCAAAAACGAAACTAGAAACGTATTATTTTCTGTCCTTTTTGTAGTACCTAGAACTTTCCCAGACCACCATTATCGTTGGGCTAGAATTGAGATACCTCTATCGAATATATATATATATAATATACAAGACAGCTTTCAACACACAAGTGGAAAGCACTAATAACTGTGATAATAAAACGGTGAGTGTCACAAGAATGACACGATTTGGGGCGGAAGAGTTTTAACCCTGCGGGTGCCGCGCACGGCGCAACGGCTTCCGCGTGTATGTATATTAAAGAGCATCAAGCGTGGGGATGCTACATAGCGGGTCGCCATTTTGAACTGGGTTAGTTTGCGCGCACCGCATGACACTGAGCTAACGTGCATTACGCACCGTGCGCAACGCGTATGCAAGATGGCGCCGCGCATCTCATTTGACGAATCTGAACTACCTTTAAAGTGAGTGTAATACTAATACATCAATGATAGTTTCGTGGTCACGTGTTTGGGGTTAAAGGGGTTAACTCGTTCGTCACTCGGCGGGGATGATCATCTTCGGGATTATCGGAGTTATGGGGGAGATGCAGGATGAGAAAAGAGGTGGGATTATCGTCGACCCTCATATGATACTATAGAGAAAGAAGATTCCTTGTGTCAATCTACCCGATTGAGGTCAGATCTACTTTCCTGCGGATTCGAGTGAGTGATGAAAAATGTACATCGAGCAGTCGAGAGAGAGCGAGCTCAGTTATAAAAGGTCGTAAGTCGATTGTGATACATTCGAGAAAGAATAATAATATTTTGTTCGAAGTTTTCACACAGGGCAACTAATATCGTCACAAACTTGTTGGTGCCATTAATGTTCCCGCGTTTGTATGATCTATTTTCTTGCATACATTATTCGAGTGAGTGATGAAACATAATGTACATAGCGAAGACTTGGATCGAAAAGGTGATAAGTCGATTTTGTTGAATTTTAGCTTCCAAAAGGTGGACAGTGTGCTTAAAAGCATCCTTTGTGAATTCTTGCCCGTGTGTTTTAGTACAAAGCTGCCCTGGCACTCAGCCTAATGTCAGAGTGAAATTAAAGTGGATTTATCGCCTTATTTTGGTTACACTCTTCACGCACAATGAAACATATTGCGACCTAATTCCTCACTGCAGTTACCTTTAACCCGTTTTTATTTAGTATATAACACGTCTTTAACACATTAACGAATGCCGATGGTAACGATTAGAAATCATTCGTCACACACATATGTAACCTAAATTGTTAATATGAAGCAATAATATAGTTCATGCAGAGTGTGACATAATAATTATGTGTCAAATGATTTTCCTGAAAAAATATAAGTCATAATTTATTTCATCCTCAATAAATATTTCATGCACATTTCCATTAACTGCTGGTGGCATAAATGTGATTAGGTGACAATTTTAGATATGATACACTATATAACGAAATGGACTTTACATTTCTGATCGTTGTTTAATGATATAATACACATTTCGTGAATTAGTATTGAAATCAAAACATGAACAATCACCCATAGGATATGCTGGTGCATCTATTTAAAACAAAACACACAACGAAAAATAACTCGGAAAATATCAATACATACAGATTGATCACAGACAATTCGGCTGAAATAATGTTCTGCGCATATTTATGTCAAAAGTATCGTTCTCATTTGTATTGCGCGAATGTCATTTGTATTAGATCAATCGTAATAACATATAATGCCACAAATCTATCAAAATAGGGAGCGCGTTGTTATAGATTATTTTTGTTCTGAATATAATACATGAATGTCAGTCAATGAGTTAGGAATGTATATATAGATATAACTTATCTTATATTACACCGTGAAGGAAAAACAACACTACAGAAAACGATATTTTGCTGCATCGAGGAATGCATTGCTGGCGTGACAAATTGTTCGCGCCGAAGTGTTACTTTTAGAATAGTCTGATAACCTTGCTACACACTTCCACCACCACCCTTTAATAACAAAAATAATAAAATATTACAAAACAAGATATTATAGTGATGTTATTACTCCCTTCACAAACGAGAACAATACAGTGAATGATCTTGTTTTCGGTGAATTGACTAGACCTGTAACAAATAACACCATTATAATAAAGGCAGTTGATATTACCAGACACCTACATACCGTACGTTGCCATTTTTTTTGTACAATTTACCTATAAAAACACAATATTCTTTTTTCAACTCTATTTGTGAAACGATAACATAACGTCACCGCCATTTATAACGAGTGAATGAGAAACTATGCGAAATAAATGATGAATATAATCATATAAACATAATACAATCGATGAATAAGCATATGACCGTGGTGATCGTTATGCTAACTATGTCCCAATAATAATATTCTCTTCCCACATACGTCGTAGAAATAACAATCATGTGAAATTTAATTAGTATATTATCCTTGAAGGAATTCGAGATGTAGTTGACGAAATTGGTTTTCAAAACAAGAATTGATAGAATTAGAAATGCATTACATTTTTGGCATAGCTTGTGTCTTCAGCAGTTGTTTTGACCCCAAAACCTCTCTTTTAAGGTAATATGTTAGAACATTTTGGTTAAATATATCTAATTGTGCACAATGTTGTAGAGGATTTTGATAAACACGTGCAGTTTTTAAAGTGATCCATTAACTTTATATTTTCCCCAAAAGTAATATATATTTCAGACTTCAGTCATGCACAGTTTTCATTATGAGATTCTCGAGAGTAATATGTGAGATTTTAATAGAAAAGATATAACGTTTACCAAGTGAAAGCGGAGAAAATCAATGTCTGATTTCATCTATCCCGATCGTTCACGTGAAGTATTCGAATTCGGATACCTTGACTACGGTCGAAAAAGTCTATAGACGCTTTCAAATCCAATCTTAAATATCTCCATAATTAGGGAGATATTTGAACAATCAAATCCCATTTCTTTATTCTGATATCATAAGCAAAACAACAAGGAACACGAGAAGTGTGACAGTTCCAAGTGATTTTGGTTAAATTGTACAAAGTTAATGAATTACTTTAACGGACATGACGAATGCTATTTAAATAGTAAAAACGGCCTCTTAATTTAGTCGTTTAGATTTCTTTTTACCATTCTATTATCAAAAGTATAGTATACAAATTATGTGCTTCAAAACATGAATGGATGACAGGAAAATACGTTTGTGAAAATCTGCTGGATCAAAAGATTGGATGTGGATTTGATCATTAAATCTAATAGTCTGATAGTGGCGTGGCGTATCTAAGTATCGGACATAGTCTAATGGCCTACTCCCACTACACCGTTTCTCCTTCCGTTTCCTATCCGTTTCACATCCGGTGCCCCGTTTCATAAAACACTTGCAATTGTTGTAAGTGTCCAATTATTGCAACTATTACGTCAGCAGCCAATCAGCATGGAGCATTTCAGCCGTTGCCATGATAGTTACAATAATTGGACACTTACAACAATTGCAACTGAACAAAATGATGCGGACCAAGTTCGGAATAGTATAGTAGGATATTTTTAATTCGGTTCCGTTTCGCGTGAAACGAAGCGTCATGGAACTGCAATATTTGCTCGATACTGACCGTTTCGCCACTTTCGGGCGGATACGAAACGGAAGGAGAAACGTTGCAGTGGGACAAAGCCATCAACATTAATTTGTTATGGAGCTCATCACTCGAAATACGCATATTTAATTTGTCCCAAATCATGTCCAATTAAAACCTAATCTGATTTCCATTTAAAGGGCTCGCCTTGAATATTTGTGCGAATTATGCTGAAGGGTATAACGGTTATTTTTGGCGCCTGTTAATTGCGTCAAACAGTTTTAATTACACGGATGTACTGTATACGACGTGCGTACATACGTGTGTATGCGTGTGTATGCGTGTGTGCGTGCGTGTACGCCGGTGTAGAGTTCAATGTGTTGTGTTGTAACCGTTATTTTGGATGTGTTTTCGACCATTAAAATTGAATATTGACGCCATTTCAAAACTGAGCTATATTCCTTTGTGTTTCTTAGTGACGTGTGCATACATTGTTTCTATACCTACTACAGATTATAGCCTGCACATCACTCGAATCCGACGTAACCATGCATCATCAGGGCCCCGTTGCAGAAAGAGATGCAATCGATTGTAAAATTGCAATTAATTGCAGGTCAGAAAATATGCACATCTGAACCAATCAGATTTGTGCATTTAGTCACATGATATGACTTGCAATCATTTACAACTTTATGATCGATTGCAACTCTTTCTGCAACGGGGCCCAGGTCAGTCAGGCATAGTACATCGTGCAGGCTTCTCAGCTTGGTGACATACCAGGGTATGCACGTGTGCAAGCCGAGTCCAGATCCCTCATATGTCTAAACGGGGTCTAAACATGTCGAAGATAAGATGCAATTTGTTTGGGGTTTTGTTTGTATGCAAAGTCGTGTGTGTTTCTGTCTGTTGGTTTGTGAATGAAACATAATTATAGTCTTAGGCCTATGTCCGAGGAGAAACTAAGGACAACGACCATATGCCACAAATCCATATTGATGGCGGTCCTTCCCCACAAAACAATTTTCAATTACATGACAGTATAGAATTGAAATTAATTACTTACTGCTTGTGTATCCTACCAAAATCTATACTCATCGTTTATTATACCTATGATATATACAGTACACTAAGGCTACTGAAGCCAGATAAACTGTCATACACAGTTCAAGGTGACATATGTATACCTGCCAAATTAAAATTATCAAAGAATTTTAATCACAGTGGAATTTGAACATTCCTCTTGAACAAAAACACAAATGAAATAATATACAGAACGAGCCCGATGACAGAACGAGTATATTTACACAATTGTATCACTCTAGTTTAATCGCGAGCCGCGAGACAATCGTATTTTATGGGTTAGGGAACGGGGATAGCCCGATCCCTCATAAATACTCATAATAAATATAATTTCCCATTAATCCTCCCACTGGTAATCTAATAATTCTTGGTTGAGCTACTCATCATTAGGTAAGAATGCGCCTCTCATTATGTCCGGGGACGACCGAACAAAGCGTCAGACCGATGCAACAAAGTGCCGACAGTATCAAACCTTCCTATTGACATTGTAATACGGTGACAATATTTATCCCACACTTCTGTACCGCAATATTATGAACATTATGCCGCCATTGCTCCGCATTCAGGCTTGACTTGAACTTCTTTCACTCCCAGTTTAAAGGGTGCCACGCTTGGTGATGTGATGTATAGATGGAACTGTTCAAAATTCGTTAGACCTAAGTTGGTCTTGAAGCTAGTACTTGGTACTAGAAGAGTACTTGGTCATCAAACCTTCCGATTGTAATACGGTGACAATATTTATCCCACACTCCTGTAGATATACCGCAATAATGATGCCGTCGTTGGTCCGCATTCGAGCTTGACTTGAACTTCTTTTACTCCCAGTTTAAAGGTTGTCATCACATGTAATGTGATGGAACTGTTCGAAATTCGTTGAAACTATAAGTTGGTCTAGAAGCTAGTACTTGGTCTCATGTTCGTTCTCAGTTCGTTTTTCTTTTTGCGTTAAAGCCAAATATTAGCATTGGGAAAGTTACCGAAAGCATCGACAATATGTTGGCCAAACTAATTGATCAATATTGTTGAAATAGTATTTTTTTAAAGGGGCTTATGTGATAAAATCCGAACCTAAGAATCGTTCAATGCTAAAATATAACTTGAAATTTCAATGCGCGCCGCTGAGATTTGGCCAAAACTTCCTAGCTTGTTTGCCCGTATTCGCCGGCTATAATATGCTAGTGGCTTTACCCTTTATACGGCGCACACGTGGCTACTTACCATATCCTTTTCCTTACCACGCTTTTATTGCTAAAATAGTCAAACTCAAAGCAGTTTTTGTCCAACTTTTTACATCAACAGATTAGTAATGATTAATGATTTCACATGGTCGGTGATAAAAGCGAATAATATAATTTGTTGTGTGTGGGGCGTTTCCCAATACTGTTATTTGACTTTAATAATTATAAAGTAGCATTTTGTATGAAATGCATCTAGTACATCTGTATTACCACTACAATAAAGTCTATGCCTGTAATATTCTCCTGTTCACGTCTTTCATGTCTTTAGTTCAGGACAATCAGATGTTACCCCAGTCAGTTGGGTTTGTAGTTGCAATATATACATGTACCTCGTCGCGTCAAGAGATTTACATGATATTATGTAGCCTTTCGGCAAGGCGCTGCGTCTAAAAGTCGGAAACGACTGGTGAAAATATAGTAAAGCACGTATCTAGGAGCTGCAATGGTAATCATTGCCGTTCTCGCTGCAGTCTTGTCAGAAGGCTATAGAGATATTATGCGGCTTTGGACAAATGGGGGGTAACCGCGTGCACTTATATTATTATTTTTTCCATGGATTCAATTTGTAAATTGTTATTTCATTGCTCCTGTAACATCCGTTGTGCTTGTAGCTCTAGCTCACTATACGGTCAAATCAAATCAAATGGAGTCAATTTTCAGCTACAGAAAAGAGCGTGCCGTTCGGTATACAGACATCATATCCCCGTGGCGTGCGGTTCAATCGCCTTTTGTCCATTTCATCCCTCCGAAATTACCAAAATGCCGATTCTTACTTTCTGTATTATGATGTATTTTGATTTTCTTTCATCTCAGTTGAGAAGGTAAGTAGTGACCAGATTCAAGGCCAAACGGATCAGCTATAAAAAGCGAAATGACACAGGATTCAAACACAAAACATGGGTTAGATCGTGTCATTCTATATATCTCCAATCTCTGTCTCGTCTAAATCCGTATTGCACTATAACGGGAAAACTGTTCGATGAGTCAGTCACGCACATGTGTGTACGCATTGTGAGCGACGCTAATTATTGCGATAATACGCTTATCGAACAGCTTCAGACCGCAAGCGATTACTATAGATATTATACAGACATACATAATCCTATGTGCGCACGCACAACGTCGCGGAGTGGCGCATGACCATCTGCTCTTTATACTTCGTTCCTCCAAACGGGATTACATTATATTTCACCATGCATGGACATGATGAACCGAGTTAGGAATGACCAGTATATAAATAAACACAACGTGTGTTAATATAATGCATCATCCATTCAAATAAGCGAGGGTTAAATTCAACTCCCCTTTATTATGAGGTTTAGGGGCAAATAAACGATATATAAAAGTAGTGCTTCTTTCGAGATTATCGTCATATTATTCAACGTTTTGAAATGGACGCATGGAACCATCGGTAAAATTGTCCCAGCCTAAATCTTTCTAAGAGATGCGTAATGATATCGTAACAAGTTATATGTTTAATATCACTATTCTCCATCGTATCGTACATGTAAATGTCACTAAGTATTTTCCTCAAATAAATGAAGATGACCGATGAATATTGGAAGACGGGGAAAACGGTATACCTCGGAATATATACGCAGAAATCGAAATCCCGAGAAACCGTGCATGAATGGGACGGTGTACTTTTATAGTGTGGTCAATCCCTGCACATCATTCATTATTCTGTTCAAAACAAGACGGCAATAGCGATTTCTTATATTTTACTTTGTATAACATCGGCCATGGCTCTCATTCGGTCACAGTCAAGATTTCTCATAACACTGATCTCTCATAGAGGGTGAGTAAGTTTCTGTTTTTGCTAAGCCCATTATAAGCATTTTAAAACGCGTTTTAATCTTATCTGTTTCAGGTGACAAGAGAATGTAGACGAACCTAACAAGTAAATAGTTATCATTGTTAGGGTTATGGTTATGTTCATGGTTATGGTTATGGTTTCAATTAGGGTTATATGGTTAGGGTTGGGGTTATGGTTATGGCTATAGTTATGTTTATAGGGTTATGATTATGCCGTTTTTGTTATGGTTAGAGTTATATGGTTAGGGTTAGGGTGATGGTTACGAACCCAAATTACCGATATGTAACCTTAAAAATACCATGCGTACACAAAAACTACCTTTACGTAACCCTAGGTTATGGTTATGGTTAGGGTTATGGTTATGGTTATAGTTATGGTTATGGTTTTGTTGTTATGCATGGCTATTGTTACCTTTGCCTATATTGATTAATATCATCACTTTAACTTAGTTTTATTCCAGTCTATCTTAGAATTAGATGATAGGGCTAAGTAAGCTGCCCACAGTTGTCTTAGTCTTAGTCACTAAGTACGGTTATCTGGGTGAGCATTTGTTACATCATAAGTTAACCATAGTTAGCACTTTAAAGGACCTTTAGTTGCATACTTTGTCGTATTCTCTAAGCAAAGAGTATACGAATGGACAATATTAAGATATCTTAGTACTAAGTACGGTTAGCTGGGTAAGCATCTGTTACATCATAAGTTAACCCTAGTGAGCACTTTAAAAGACTTTAGTTCCATACTTATTCCATAATTATTATATATACAGGTACGACCCAGGTTCAAACAGACAGGGGGTTATAACCGTCCGACTTGCACTTCAGCCAGGAATCGAAGAATCAAACTTACCCTTTTTTTTTCTTTTTTTTAACACCGGAAGAAAAATCTGTTACGTTAGCTTCTCTTGACAAGCGATGTCAACAAGTCAATTGCAATATTTACTATAATTGTATTAATGGCTGACTTTTCGCATTATTTATTTTGCTTACAAAAATTACTTCAGAGATATCTGTACAATATTGATCTATTCGTCCCATTACGAATAATGGAATAACTCTTTAACCGAAGAAGCAAAGTTCATGTCGGGGTTTTTTGTTACCACTCGAAGAGAAAAGTGAGACAATTTTGTGTCACTATATCGCAATAGCACAAGGACCTCTCGGGCACGTTTTAGGGGCTGCCAAGGTGGGGGAAGACTTCTGTAAAGACACCAATAAATCATTCATCCATCGACCTTGATTTTCGTTTCAAGAGGAAGACATTTACGACTCTCACGGGGAGTAGGTAATAAATCAGCTAACAAGGTATTTGCTGTTTACGACTCATCTTCAAAAACGTACATGACATGTGGATCGGAGTGTTGTAAAGGTGCAATGAGCATTTATCTTTAATTCATTTTTTTCATTCAATATTATGAGAGTTCAATGGTGTATATAGCTCTACGGCCGCGCATTACAGCGTTCTGTTAAAGGGATCTAGTAACTTTGTTGACATGTGCAAAAAGTGATGAATGGTTGATGCAATGTATACTGTTGTTATCTCATATGTCCACAGGGTATTGTGTGAAAATTTCAAGTCAAATGGACATTGCATGGCCAAGTAATGAGCGAAAATGCAAAGTGATATTCACTAACTCACTGCACTCACTTTGTACACGGTTTCAAAACTCCGGGGGAGTTTTTCTTATCTGAATACTTCGATCGTACATATCTTTGTAACGAAAGGGAAATTTGAAAAACCGAAACCTGTCCCATGATTTTATTGTTAATACGAATACAACAAGGTATGAGGGAACCGCTAGAATTAAAATGCTATTTTGAGGATTTGGACAATGTTACTAAGTCCCTTTAAACATCATTGAACAATAATGAATAACGTGCATCTGTGTTTTTATGTTTGCTTGTATTGTTGTTGTGCTTGTACATACATATTTGTGTGTGTGTACCGTATGTGCACGTGTACATGCATACATACGTGCGAGTGTACTTTGTGTTTGTATGTATATATATATATTTATTATTAAGAATTAAGAACTGACTCACTCTTAATCATGCATTTTCTCTTTTTGATCCATGTATATATTATTATTATCATTATCATATATATGTGTATGTGTGCGTTTGTGTGTGTGCTTTTGTGTATGCTTCTCAGTCTATTCATTGATCAAAATCATATTACAATTCGATGAGGTCTTTATACAACAAAAACATAACCCCACTTTTGTTTTGTTTCAACCCTATTTTCATGAATTTTCCTGACTAAAATTAAGAACTGACTCACTCTTAATCATGCATTTTCTCTTGTTGATCCATGTATATCTATTACTTAAAAATAGCCTTAGTAACTCAATAATTGCCAGTCAAACTTAATAGCAAAATGATGACCAAAATATATTATAAATCAATGATTCAGTATGTCTTCCAAATCAAAATATAAGGGGTTCAAAAGATTAATCATTACCCATAATCACACAGTCACTCTTTATCAAATTCAATGGTAGTGCTTTGATATCCAATAAACCTCTCCTTAACTTGTAATTTAAGAGATAGAATGTCCATGCCATAGATTTGTATATAATGTATATCCTTTGTTTGTCGTGTTGATATAAACAAATAACAAAATTAGAAGCTGTTTTGACTGTTGCTTAGTCATTGATATTTGAAATGTATCACGAATAACGTATCATATTGCCTTTAATATGTTTCTGTACATTTTCCTAAAGAAGATACATCAAAAACTTCGTCGATTTTTTTTACAACGAAGGATTTACGGGACAATCAATGAAGAGAATTCGATGGGATGAATAATCACACACAACTTGAAACTTTCCTGACCTGAAGACGACGATATTATAGAATTCGATCCCGATGTGTAATTGACATGATTGGTTATTGAACTTTATCTTACCGAAAGCCCCCAGGGCACTTTCCTATTCGTCACTGATCAACCATTGACACACGTAAAAGGGGTTAATCTTCGTGACAATTACATGAGGAATGCGTATTTTTTGTGTCGATAGCATAAAATATAATAAACAAACAGTCAGGTATGCTTCAAAAGGAGAGAGATGAACAACTGGTGTTTTTTTCCCTTCATCATGGTGAAGTTAGGATCCTTCCACTATCATACAGGGTGGCCCCCCCAAAAAACCGGAACGGGGTACTTGCCATTATAAAGACACATGATGACACTTACTGCCCGTCATAGCATCGAGTAACGATCAATGCGTGCGTAATTGTTAGTACCCCTTCTTCTTTCTACACAGCTGAATGCGCACTAACAATGGCGTACGCATTGATAGTTATTCGATGCTATGACGGGCATTAGGTGTTATCATGTATCTTTATTATGGCAAGTATATACCCCGTTCCGGTTTTTTTTTTGGGGGGGGGGGGGCACCCTGTATATTGGATGGATTCTAACTTTGCCATGAAAAGAAAAGTTGTTCATCTCTCCCCTTAGAAGCAGTAAGTGATTATAATGTGTCTTTATTATGGCAAGTACCCCGTTCCGGGTTCTTTGGCCACCCTGTATAGTCATAGTTAGATTCTCTGTAAAGCAGCAATTTTTACATGTAGCTGCAATGGGTGCTTTATATTCAACCAAAGACCGACTATAATTATTGTACATTATATTCCTTTTTAGGCGCAGAGAAAGAGATGAATAGACGTGGAGGAATGAAAAGAGTTCAGCAGTAATTCGTGACCCTGAGTTGAAAAGGCTAGAGATAATAACGCTATTCTTCCAGGGGCCCTTCCTTTGCTTCACTTATTATAAAGATCATCAAGTTAATGCCCCTAAAGGGAACCACAAATATGGATTTTTTTTTCTTCTTCAAAACCCATCCATCTCCGTGTTCAAAACGTCCCATTCCAACCTACTACAAGTTCGGAAACTCCGCTCACGAAAAAGCATACAAATGTCGTTAAGCATAATTGAGTTGAATATTTGCATCACGCCTCATGTGTCCACGTTAACAATAAGGTTAAAACTTAATTGTATACATTGCAGGGTATTCTAGCTTTCAAATTTCTCATGTAACACTTCATAACATATTAACGTTTATGAATCAAACAACTAGTTCTTGATATATAAACTTCAATGTCTTCTTCTACTAGTATAGTGGGTGAATAAGCACATAATCAAATACAAAACATATCGTCAAAATTATATTATTCCGCGAGGAAAATCTTACGGAACTCGTATGCACAATGAAATTGATAGAGATTTGTACAATACAGTACTCATAATATCTAAAAAGGTACATTGATTAACATTAAACCCGTTCAAGGCAATTATATGTTAGTATAAGATGTGTACTTCATATGCCATAGCCCGAGCATTGTTGAACCAGTCCTGAGTGGGTTAAGAACACTGTTTGAGCTGTTAATTTCGCGAGGGTTTTATTTTCGCGATTTTCGCGAATTTCGCAAATGTCGAGAAATTAACAACACGCAAACATAAAAATATATGTACGCAAAATTATTCGCGCGTACAGTAGCATGCATTACACACGTACTGATGCCCTTGGGTGTTCCCCGTACATTATGCACCTATTTCACATCCATTACGCCCCCAGTTTCCCTTCCATTACCCCACACAATGTTTGCCAATGAAAGGCTTCGCCCGTACTGCCCCCTGAAATAGGGGTGTAAAAGCAAAAAGGGGGCAACAACGCACCTGCATGCACGAAGATAAGGAAATAACTCACTTGCCAAGTCTGCCATTATTATATAGGCGCCCTTAACCATGTTAACGATATGAGAACCGATGACTGACTTTATGTTTTATGAGGGGAAACGGGGGGAAATCGTAAAGTTTCCATCACAACAAAAAAGAAACAAAAATCACAATGTTTGCATTACAAAAATGGAATTCATGGGAAGGGACGGCTGGACCTATAATTCGGTTTTTCATTTGTGTGAGACGCCGAATCGGCAACACCACACAAAGGGTGAAAACCAACATCTTATCCCAACTTGTCTGTCTCATTTATCATGTGTCACTTTGATTACTTCACGTTCTCATTATCAGAAATCTCTTTGAACTCGCACCCGCTAAATACAAATCAGTTATACAATGGATATTATTAATACCCTCTGATATGACTTCACTCTACTAAGTCAGTTTAAATAAAGAACAGGATTAATGCAGCCACAATTTCAGATGTTCTTTCGGATTTAAAAAAAGGTGATCAAAGGTACACATACACAATGTTCAAAATACACTCACCCCCTTCCTCACCCCTACAAAAAAGAAAGAAGAAAATACGTAATTTGAGGTTTCGCCTTTCAATCATGTCTCTATGTGTTTGAATAGTTTTACGATATTAAACATGATTCATGTTATTACGTTTCATTGTAACTGTGATGGGGAAACTAGATTTATTAGGTTCAATCGTTCAAATGGTACATTATTTCTATACCCAAAGTCAAGAAAATATTTTTAGACCAACAGTTAACAAGAGTATTTTAAGGTGATCCATTAACTTGATATTTTTTCCGAAAATTTATATTTCAGACTTCTATAAACCTGTATAAATGTACAATTCTTTAGAATGATATGTGAGATATTCATAGAAAAAGGAATAATGTTTACCTAGTGAAAAAGAGTAAATCAATGTCTGATTTTATCCCGATCGCTCGCGTGAAGTATATCCGAAATCGAATACTATTGACTAGGGTCGAAAGCGTCTACAGACGCTTTAAAATTCAATCTTAAATATCTCCATAATTAGGGAGACATTTAAACAAATCAGCACCCTTGTCACTCTCATGATACCATAAGTCAAACAACAATGTACAATATAATTGTAAAAGCTCCAAGTTATTTTGGTTGAAGTTTGGCAAGGTTAATGGATCTGTAAATTAACAATTAGGTTGAATATTTCAATTCTTAGTAGATGCGTTTAAAAAGACGTGTCTATTCTAGAATCAGCGCTTTGAAACGCGTTTCATTCTTATATTTTCACACTTGATAAATGTAAGCCAAAAACATAATTTAAAGTGCTGATATTGTGGGCTGGACAAGTTCGGTAGACGCACTCATATAGACCACGTATGTATGCCTAAGATATAAGTGACCTCGGGTTTAACTGACCATAGCAAGGCCAACTTGATAGTTAGTTAATGGGATACTGAATTATTCTGAAATATAATTATATTCCATCCCTAAAGCAGGAGAACTACAGTATATTCGCAAAGTTATTGTCATCGTAAATTCAATGGTGTGGACAATTGTAAAAGAAAAAAAATCTACAGTTTAAACGTTATTAAGTTTATTGGACAGTCGTGTCTTGTTAAATGGCGTTGTGTAATGGATATTTTATAAATTGCACCATTTTTTTTTTGTATTTAATTCTTTTATATTTAAAGGTACCGTATACCAAATATTATTTGCGCCATTATATCAAAATGGTGTGATACTAAAACAGTTTACGGGCGGAAACTGTTTTCCAATTTGTCTGACATGGTGGAAGATATCAAGTGCGTTTATAATTACACTTTTCTTGTCTAGCCAAGTTGTTAACAGTTCAGGCTAATATATTTTAAGTAGGTATATTAGCCAAAAACATTATGCCAAATTTTAGGTAGACATGTAATTAAATACACCTTATACATATCAGTGACAATTGATGCCCTCGGAATAATTCAGTTAACCCACTGTGCACGGGAAACCTTGATGTACCACATAATAAATATATTGGGACCTCTAAGTCTGGGAGCGAATGGCTTAATCGACCGCTAATAGTAGTACGCACTAGTTCTTCCCTTAGGACAGACATCCGTAAGGTAACCCATCACCAAAATATGCTCAAGGGTAAAAGACATTGTTCACAGCTTAAAGGGATCTAGTAACTGTGTTGACCTGCGCAAAAAGTGATGAATAGTAGATAAAATGTTTAGTTTTGTAATCTGATATGTCCACTGACTAATGTGTGAAAATGTCACGTTAAATGGATGTCACATGGCCGAGTTATGAACGAAAATGTAAAGTGATATTTGCTGATTAACTCATTGCGCTGACGTTGTACACAGTTATAACTGTCCAGTGGATAAGTAAAAAGTCCAACCACTTCGATCGTAAATATCTGTTTAACGAAATAGAAGTTCGATAAACCGAAACCTGTTCCATGATTTTATTGGTTATACGAATCCAACAAGGTATGAGATAACCACTAGAGTTCTAAGTAATATATATTTGTGGATTTGGACAATGTTACTAGATCCCTTTAAGTATAGTACGCACTACTGCTTCCCCTAGGACAGACATCACCAACATGTGTTCAGTGGTAATACTTTTTTTCCCACAGCGTAAAGATGAAATTAGAAATATTTTGTTCATGTCTACCCAATAATTGTCTATTTTGTACACGCTCTCTGAATACTTCAGGAAACCAACTGTGCACGGGAAACCTTGATATACCAAGTCTGGGAGCGAATGGCTTTATCGACCACTAAAGTAGTACGCGCTAGTGCTTCGCTTAGGACACTCAGACATCCGTAAGGTAAACCATCACCAACATTGTGCTCAAGGCGATGGTAGGCCATTTTCAGAGCATGAAGACGAAATTAGAAAAATAATGTAAAATGTCTAGGAACCCAATTGTCTCGTTTTTGTCGCTGAGATGAAGGATTGTAACCTTCTAGTCTAGCTTCACGGTTTAACCCTTTCGATACCAGACGTAAATGGGAGGATATTTTTTCCTGATAAATTGTATGTTGTAGTTTACTTGTTTTGTGTAATTTTCATAATTAATGTTATTTCGTACGAATTAAGTAATTAAGTTTTTTGGAAAGCGCATAGAGAATAAGTTATTATTATTATGCGCTATATACTGTATTATTATTATTATCATTATATTGACACACATGGTATACGTACGTATATACGTACTATGGTATACACAGGGGTAGTGTTGATACACATAGTCATGTTATTATTCGCCTTCTTGATGAATAATCATAAGCATAATGAGGTGTGGGGTCTTGGGGAGGGCAGAGTGGGGTGGAGTCACCCCCCCCCCCCCCCCCCCTCCAAACTCTAATGTTTAAACGTCACAATATCCGATCAATGGTGTAATAGAAACAGCAACGATGAGGCGATTCAGCACAGATATGTAACTTTTATGACAAGGATGTTTCTTTTCCAAATTTGAACAAAAAGATCTATTAGAAACGATCCTCTTTAATAAAAAAAAAAAACGATATGTTATCCTCCCTGGATTTTGATTTATAGCGGGAAGAAAGGACAGAAAACAGACTATGAAAATAGTCGACATTAATTAATTAATTAATTTTTAAAAATGTTTTACTTGATTCAAGTTCTTCCTGATTTAAATATGTCTCAACCATTTCCTCCCATCCATTATAAAATAACTTGTTACGTTCAACATTGGCTCAATTGGTTACAAAAGTTCTTTAGTTGCGGTAATTCTTATTACCGTGACTGCAATCAATCACTCTTAACCGGAAGGAGTCATTTAATATCAATTGATGACAATTCAATTTAAATTAATTAGGTGTTAATTAAGCAGTGATTATACAGTGGATGCTTGCCATGCACATACTATAGAGAATGAAGCGCGATTAAATCTGGTTTGCCCCAAATCATGATGACATGGCAAAAGGAAAGAGCCCCAAGTTTTGGAGACGAGGAAGGATATAGGTTTCTGATGTTTCCTAAACATAAGCCCTCATAATGTCTATATAATAAACCCCACACACATCAGTTTGCTTAAAAGCATTCTCGAGCACTGGCCATTGTATAATACCCTGAATATATTGAGAGTGTCTCTTTAGTATGTACCCTGCTAAAACCGTGACCTCAAACATTTTTTTTTTGTAGCGTTATTTATCCAGGTTAGCCTCTTCAGTGTCTTTGCTTTGTTCTCCCAGAGGGACCTGCATAGTGTCAAAGCACATAAAGTTATTTTGCGAAGTATTGCAACATTCGTTAATTGATGTCAGGTTGAATTGAATAATGAATTTGTAATGCCAATTTAAATTAACCTCTTCAATAACACAATCAAGGCAGAGCTATTTTTATGAAGTGTTTTTGTATTGCATTATTCAACTGCAGAGTATAACCTACTTAATTATGATAAATCACTAGCTGCTTCGATCACCTTGTATCCGGAATGCGTTTAATATAAAGACCCATATCCCGTCTTATGACTTGATGAAATAAGTGCTCCGTATTATGATGATCCCGCGAGAGAGAAGTTCATTACTAATCAAAACAGTACAAAAATAAAATAGGTACAATTTTCATTCATTATCTCCAGAAAGGGATGCGTAAAATGGTAAATGCGGGTCAACTTGCTTCGAACGAGCCTGATAAGTATACATGTGAGTGGACAACATATTCAACCAATGTTGCTCCCGCTATAGACATGATAGAGGAAAGTTCATTACTAATAAACAAACAAAAACACAAACAAAACATAATGTTTTACCCCATTACTCCAAGATATTCCCATTATTATAGAGTTGATAATTGACTAGACTTTTTATTCAGTAATACAATATCGGACTAAATAGTATACATGTACGCCTCGTTTGTAGTCAGTAGCGAATCCTTTGCAAAGTTCTCATAATATTGAAGTCTCTTTCATGATCGATTTGCCAATCAAGGTTTTAACAAAATCCTCGACAACGTGCTTTGGGTAAACAATCAAAACTTTTCACTATGGCTGACACAATTTCTCTTTCAACAATATATTCATAATTCTAATCATGATGATAATTGAAATGTCCGTTTAGGAAGAAAAGTGTGACATTTATATGGGTTACTATATATACTCCGCGATCACAAGCAAAAAATCGGATGAATGACGTATTGCTAGATACTGGGTCATACCAATCAGGGGGGAATTAGCGTAATAGAAAGTGACTTTTTGGGGGACAATCGGGATAGTAATTGCGCATAATTGAAGGATTGAATGGAGTTAAACAACATTGTTATCGCTGTTGACATTTTCAGCGCGCGTAAATATTTAAATTTCCGTCACAATTCCACCATGGATGCCCTTTTCTAATTTACCTTGTAAAGGTGTGTTTGTGTGTGTGAGAGAGAGAGGGAGGGGTGGGTTGTTGAATCGAACTCGAACTTTTTTTTTTTTTTTTTTTTTTAAGAGAGAGGGGATGTTGAAAGAAGAGAGGAAATGGGATTCTCCTTGCTGAACAGGATACCTCAGTTGCCGCAGATGTAAATGAAGGTGTTTGTGGTGTTAATTGGTCCCGGTTTGTTAGGGTGTGTGTGTTTTGGCGATGGTCGTAAATCGGCGGTTGAATCGCGGTATACAGTACTATAGAGTGCTTGCACTTGCTGTGGGGGCTCTGTTAACCTGTTCCCCTGTGGGAACCTTATAGGTCATGTATTATGTATATGTGAAGTACAATAGCTTGTAGACAAAGAGTTAACATGGGTTCTAGCGAAGATGTACTATATGGCTATCCTTGGATAAAGGAAATGGGGAACGGACCAATATAAAGGTGGGGCACAATATGTTTCAGTGTACAAACAAGAACAAAGGAACAAAAAATGGGGGAAATCACTCGCAAATTAATTTCACACCCTTTTAGTAAAAATGTTTAAGCATAAAAGTGTTTTCCTCTCTAATTATCTTACGCATGATATATTTTACAAAATAATAAGTTCTTCCATAAAATTCCTTTAAAAGCATGTTTTATTCACAAATCTGTTTTCACCTGTATATCCGACATACCGTTTTTATGATTTTGGAAAACCCTGCTGTTTTTTTCTTCGATGTGGTTTATATTTGTATAATTGCCAATACAAATAAATGTTTTTTGTAACCTTTACCTCATGAGAAAACATAATAATGTTGTAATTATAATGTTATTGTTCTGAAATCCCCAAGGCACTTTCTGCGGTGAACATCTAAATGGTGTACAAAGTTTCTATTTAAGAAATATACAGCAACATTGATCTATGAGTCTTATAATTATTTTCCTTTGAATTGTCCAATTTGGAAAGAGTTTGATCAACTGGAATTAATTTAATACATTATAATTCGAAAGATATACCGAATATTTGTTTCAATATAATATGCAGACATTCATTTCACCGCGGGCTGGCTGAAAAAATATTTTTATGTTCATTGTTAAGAAACCAGAACCCTGGATTTATTTATTATTTTTTTGAAACGCCGATTGAAATGGGTATTGACCGCAAAATGGAGAGAATAAATCGACAGTCGACACAAATTGTGTTTGGATGACAAATGTTTTCATTTAAAACATGCATGGTGATCTATTGCACGGACCGGTTCCCGAACATCCATTACGCTGTTGTCTTCTGTTCTTTTATTCTCACCCAAAATAGAATGTTACAGGCAGAGGCAACATTGTTCAGATTTGCAATACATCTGTTTGTGTTGTTGAATAAAAAGTGTTCTAGTCGGTTTATATCGTGCGCTTTCGACACACCGTACCCAAGTGATAATAGAATTAGTTTTGTAGAAAACTAAACAAAAAATATTAATCATTTTCTTCATGGGGGTTAATGCAGCAGCTGTGCTAATTTCTCGCTATACAATCCCAAAAGGCATGTGACATTGCTTCACCAGTATATAAACAGAGAGGTGGAAAGACCACCTCTCTGATATAAACAGGTATAACAAAGTTTCCTCTCTAACCTTAATAGAATATACAGTATGCGTTTTCAAAGTGTAATACATATATTGTTCATGCCCATTCCTTCAGCGGAACGACATGTGCATTGATTTGATTGTTTCGAAATGAAAAATTCTCATTTACAAAATACTGATAAGATGCTGCTCTGCTTTGCTTTGTTTCAATTCGAGACACAGTAAAACAAAAATAGTAATACAAAAAACGTAAACGGTATTTTATATCGAGCTCCCTAGTATTGCAATGTAACCTCGAGGAAATGTTCTGAAATGTAATAAAGCCACGGGCGTAGCGAGTTACGTAATACCTATTCAACTGGGGGGTGAATGAATAGATCACCCCCCCCCCCCCCCCCCCCACTTGAATGGGTATCAATGTCATGTCTACGACCGTGAATAAAGCATGGACGGTGATCAAACTGTACAAATATCTGAGAAAATCCTTACTTTATTTTCTATACATTGATACAAATAATACGTGATCGCATATAACATTTCTTGGTAGAACCCTTATAGGCTCTTGCTTTGTGATATCTGAAAGACAATACAAACCAAAATAAGTACTGCTTTACTTTAGTATAAAACGTGGTCGATGATCACTTGTTTTTACACAATAATAATTCGGGAAAATCCGACGTACACAGATATAAATATTACATGTTCAGATATTGCATTTCTTGGTAAACTACGAGGTCCGCTTTGTTCTATCCGAACTTTATACATTACAAAGCTTCCCCAGGCCAGGGCAGCAAATTTATGAGAACGTGGATGCAATAACTGATCTGCATTCAAAACACGTCAGACGATACAAGCTACACAAGTACGTATAACATTTCTCGGGTGAACCCTATACATAAAGGGCAATATCTGTCATTCCTGTATCAATTCAAATGTCTTACATCCTCCGAACATTATCGAACAGAAACATGACAAAAGGATCTAATAATGAGTCTATTGAAGTTCAGAAGTGAACGATTTTTTTAATATCCCCCAGGACTGTCAGCAGGAGTCAATGTTATATTTGTAGACTGATTGGGGCCAAGAAGGTTGAATCAACCAATAACGGATAACCAGTTTACGACTATTTGATTTTTTTTTTAAAGAAAAAACATGCTTTCTGAAAAGACTCCTGCCCGGCGAATATTATTTTCCGGAACAGTCCTAAATGGGCAAAACTTTCTAGGCTAGGGTCCTAATCAGCACTATATTACGTCATCAACAAGGTGCAAATGACGTCGTTGTATTAC
Source organism: Echinarachnius parma (assembly GCA_037951105.1). Lineage (NCBI taxonomy): Eukaryota > Metazoa > Echinodermata > Echinoidea > Clypeasteroida > Echinarachniidae > Echinarachnius > Echinarachnius parma. The sequence continues at coordinate 90,657 of JBAMJV010009330.1, forward strand.
CTCACATGCTTTACAGTCATGCTAAAAGACATAACAAAGATCCTTCGAGTGATCCTGCCTGTATCGCAGTCTTGAACGACGGTAAGTTTTCACTTGTTCTACTTAAATAATAACTTCTATGATAGATTTATAAGAACTGCATCGCGTCGACTCCATAATGTTGCAAATTACACGGCATTTCAGAGTAGTTATATATTGTATTACAACAAAGCAATATGGTATTGTTCTCGACATATGAAACAATATCTTTCGCAGCACATTAGAATTGTGAATTTGAAAAGAAGGATAGTCATGTAGTGGTATGTCCTCGACTCTACATCCTGACTGATGGATCCTGTCGAGTACCCAAGTAGAAGTAGAAGAAGTAGTAAGCGCTTTACATGCTTTATAAAGATGATATTGTTGTAATATGAGCACAGAACATGCAGACATGACGGATCGAAGTTATCTAACCTATGTCCTAAGACTCCTATTAATCGTTTTTATTAGTTTGACTTACTTTTGACTGGCATGTAGCTCCTCACGGTGTTCCCCTTGCCGTCCATGAAGTTTTCGTCCTCCGATATCAACTTCAGCATCTTGACGACCCTCTTCGGAATCGTTCCGCCTTCCAGCTTGCTGAACAAATCCTCCTCCTCCGCCGCGACATCCTCGTCGAACTCGTCGATGAAGAATTCGTCATCTTCCAACTCGTCGTCATCATCGAAGTCGTCGACGTATTCATCATCTTCACCGTCTTCGTCATCAACGGCATATTCATCTTCGCCATCAACGGCATATTCATCTTCGGTATCGTACGATCCCGGAAGGAGATCGTCCTGCGCGAGGTCGTCGACTGCGGCGGATGCGGGTGGGAATTCCTGATGGGCGTGTGTTCCCTGGTTTATTTCCGAGGGGGTTAAATCCGGGATAGGGTCCGGTCGCTGGCGCTGATGGTGGGCCTCCGGCTCGGTGGACGAGACGGGAGTCGCCGCCGCTAACCCAGCGAACGTGATCCAAAAAGTTAAAATCCACAGCGAGATCTTCTTTGCCAGCGTCATCGTGGCAAACTGCAGTGATCCTCAAACTCAAAGTCGATATATAATAATTTTCAAAAAGGAATTTTTTTTTTTTCTTCAGAAAACAAAAGAAACCAAAATCAGTAATTGAATCCCAGAGCGGAATAGGAAATACTGTAACTTTTAAAGCGCTGCTAGGTTGTATACAAACTTTATTAATTTCGAGCGAGCTATTTCTGTGCGGTGCACTCGACAAGAGATACGATGCTGCGTCTGATGGTGGGGTTAGAATGCGGAACGAATCGAGCCACTCACACACTCCCCGCGCACACGTCAAAATCAATTTACATCATATCGCGTCGCCTTTTGGGAGATCCATACATATTTGTATTCGTAGTATGCTGCTGCTTTGTATCACGCCCGCTTCACCACAGAAAGAAGCGACCCTTAGTATCTCACTGGCTGTGGTTTGAATAGATTTTTGGATGCATAAAAAAAAAAAATATTCAGAGCGATTTAAGGAAAGAGGAATAACAAGACTCTAAGTACCGGTGATGCAATTACGCGCGTATTCTTAGTACTACTCCTGGATAAAAGCAGCGCTTAAAGAGTTAAATAGCCGCGCATAAGGCATGTAAGGTGCGAGCCTGCGGCGTTGGCAGGTATAGAATAAACTGCGCTCGCGTCAGATTTTTACCGCCGATTGAGCACTTCATTTCAAAGGGTAAATGGGGACCATTTTCCAATTCTTCAACAGTGTCTGATCCCATATCGCGTATTATATGCATAAATCATGGTGGATATTGCAAAATGCTGATAAATAATGGGTATCGTAACCAACTATATTCATTAAGCTCGCGGTTTAAGCGGCGTGTTCCAAAATGTTACAGAAGGACGCGCTTCGGGCGAAAGGGGGGTAAAGGTTTACAAAGGGGGTTAACCCCATTCTTTTCAGCATTTAATATAAACTTATCTGAACCCTCTTCTTTATTATTTGATCATAATTATCCATTAAATCCCAGCTGCAAGCGCCACTTTTTGGGTATCTCTGACTGAGGAAGTCGTATAAATGACCAAGTTTAAGTTGATGAAGATGCTGACGAACGGTTTAACTTTGAGGGCCATCTTTATCAAATCATCAAATCCATTTAATTGTCAATTTCTCATCCAATTTTCTGCTATAGATGTGGTTAAGCTGTAAAACGATGTTCTTTATCAGTTATCTCTTTCTCTCCCACGGGCCTTGTAACAAATTTAGTATTAGCGTTATTCGTATCACGCATAATTTTATCGGACGGGTAAAGTACTATATCTCAGAGTGACAATGACAACTTCATTACGAATGCGGTTAAAAACCTAAATTTCGAACATTAGCATAATTGATTTCGGCTTAACTTTAATTTCAGACGTTGGTACAACCAACCCGTGTAGGCCTTCATTTTTATACCACAAACTAACCGATTATTGGGTCCGTTTATAATTGAGCTCGATAGGCTTTTATCTGCAAGCCTGATCTTGTGGAATCTCAAGTTTTTGAACACGAGAAGAAAAAACACGTTTTGTAATTCTTCTCGACTTTGAACTATTTTGCTTGCAAATGGTGTCTGTTTCCATGATGACGGTGTGGAATGTAGAGCTTGAACTCAAGTAACATTTTATTCAATATCTGGCGCAAGGTCCTCGGCTCTCTTTTCACTTATAATATCTAAGTAGATATTATTTTTTACAAGGAATTGGCTTTTTATCAGGATCTAGACTGTTTATTATTTTACAGGGAGCGTTTTGGTTGTCTTAATCCATAGAGCATCTAGATATTATTTTACACGGAGTGTTTTTTTTCTCCAGCATCTAGATATTATTTTACGATGAAGAATTTCTGTCAGCGTTACGGTTCCACACCTTGAATGGAAGTCATCCTACACCTGTGTCATGGTACGCCTTGATATGGTTGGTTTGAGTGGGGGGGGGGGGGGGGTTGACAGGGCAAAGACAGGAAGACACGTGGATAACTGTGACATGGAAATGGATCAGAAAAAAGAAATCGGGCGCAAAAAATTCACTCTCATATATGGCATGAATCTAGTTTCAATAAAAGTCATATTATAGGATCCCGTACATATTAATAGTCACATCGATCGATGAATATTAAGACCGAACATCAGTGGGGGCAATTTTACAGGGCAGTTAAAGGGCACAGACAGTAAAGACAACGCGTGGCTAACTGTGACATGGAAATGGATCAGAAAAAAGAAATCGGGCGCAAAAAATTCACTCTCATATATGGCATGAATCTAGTTTCAATAAAAGTCATATTATAGGATCCCGTACATATTAATAGTCACATCGATCGATGAATATTAAGACCGAACATCAGTGGGGGCAATTTTACAGGGCAGTTAAAGGGCACAGACAGTAAAGACAACGCGTGGCTAACTGTGACATGGAAATGGATCAGAAAAAAGAAATTGGGGGCAAAAAATTCACTCTCATAGTGGCATGAATCTATAGTGTCAATAAAAGTCACACTATATTGATTGATACGAGTAGAACGAATCTATTGAACTTACAAACATCCATTTATTTTTTTTAATCTGTATAGCTGAATTTCGAATTTTTTCAAATTACTCAAAGCAATCTCTTTTGTTTTACCAAAATAATATGCAGGTCGGTCATTGTACAACTCGAATTCATAATAACCATCTGTTTATTTTGTCTAAAACACCAAATTAGAAAACCTAAATTTTGTAACAGGTTTAAAGGGATCTAGACGTAGCATTGTCCATATCCACAAAACTTACTTAGACCTATAATGGTTCTCTCATGGTATATACCTTGTTGTATTTGTATTAACATGGACATGGAACAGGTTTCTGTTTTTCGAATTTCCCGTTCGCTGAAAAAAATAGTTACGACTGAAGTGTTCAGATTTTTAACTATCCACTGGATAGTCATAACTGTCTACAAAGTCAGTACAATGAGTTCGCAAATATCACTTTGTATTTTCGCTCATTACTCGGCCATATAACGTTCATTTAACGTGAAACGTTCACACAATACTCAGAGGACATATCGAATCACAAAAGTACACATTTTACAAACCATTCATCACTGTTTGCATACCTGCCAACAAAGTTACTAGACCCCTCGACCGAACATCAGTGACACAAAACGCACGCCATAAACTACAAGGAGGGGAAATTGTATGTCTTTATTTACCCGGTTTTAGTTTTGGTAAAGTGGGTGGATAGCCATCAAACATATGGGAAAACTTTTGGCTAACCCAAATCACGCGCATGGGGGGGGGGGGGGGGGGGAATTGTGTCTTTTATAACCTAGATTGAAATATTGGGACAGTCGATCACAACCACCTCAGACACATATACAATTGCAGGAAAGGAAAGTAATGTTATGTCAAAAATCATTCGGTTTCGTCTTGTGTTTAGGAAAAGGGCGATTTGTTAGTGGTGATGTATGAAGCTCAATAAAAAATTATTAAGATCATGGGGGGGGGGGGGGAGAAATCCCGAACAAGTTTTCACAGTCATGATTTGTAAATTTGGTGATCGCTATGTCCAAACGACCACAGGGATATGAGTATAAATAGAATACATGTACATGAATTAGTAATGTTAGTAATTTAGTAATGATTTACGGAGGGTATCATTTTTGGCAATGTTATGTAATTGTTTAGTTTTTAAATAATATTCAAACTATTTATTTAACTATCGCGCAATTATATTTAAAACAAAGCTATACGTATTTGTCACGTGAAAGTCATGAATCGTCTGTAATTTCTGTAATGATTTTGAACGTTTTCAAGATATTTTTTAGCTGTTATCCAAGTTTTTTCACGAGCCTTTTTAAGTAATCCTGTTACGGACTGCTGGCCTAATAAATTCGCAGGAGGGGAAGTTTATGACTTCACAAGCCCAGTTTCGAATTACAACTGAATTACCATGAACTGTATGAAATATGCATTATCTAAAGTTTAAACATGGATGATATATTATTAAAGTGTATAAAGCAAAGGATACAAGAAAGGTTCATGAAAGGTTCACCATACCCCTACTATGTGTAACTTATCCTGTACTTCCCAATGAATACGTGCATCCCTTGTTTTATTTCGACAGCCTCCTCTAGCCCACCCCCACCCCAATTCCACCTCCTATACTTTCTCTCGCGCGCTCACTCACTAACCCACTCACACATACAAACACACGCGAACATATATATATACACACCTACACGCATACACACATACACACCTGATCTACAATCCGAGGACCACCTTTCACGTGCATATTCTATCAGTAGTCCCGGGTCCAATTATGAACCTGTGGTACACCTTCCTTCATCACCATCACTTATCGTCCATCACCATCATCATCCTCATTTATCATGACCATCCATCACCAATATCAGTGCCGTCCATGATCACGCTCCATGCATGGCCATTTACCGCCACAGATGGCGTTATTCCACCAAGGGCACCGGAAAATTCCAAACTATGAATGCGTCTTTCTCAATAGGGTGCCGTCAAAACACACAAAAAAGAAAACACACATAATTTCCGGCACTTTAGTATTAATAGCTAATAATGAATAGCGCCATCTATAGATCACTTTGCACCACTAACCCTAGGTAAAAAATGTGGGGACCGGGATTTCGGTCCCGACTCTTAAAATGTCCCGATATTATTGTGTGTTTTCATGCAGTAGTCCCGACTCTGTGGTGTAGGTGTGTACATTATACGAAATACAGCTATGCACAAACACACACAGTGATATACTTTATATAAAACATGATCATACACTGCATATACTGACAAACTATTTTTGGTCAGTTTTCTCCTATATAATATATATAATATATACATGATTTATACAAATAGCTGCATCACTTCGGTGATCCCTCGCATTATCCTAGCTAAGTTTATTCTGACCACTCGAGCATTGAACAGATAAGGAGTTTCAGGGACGAACACAGCACCAGGGCTTTCTATATCCCTGCTGGAATAGAACATAGTTATCTACAGTGTGAACACAGTGTGAAAACTACTGTTTCACAGTGTGGACCAACAATGTTAAATTCGAGCGTTTTCCCAGTGCTCACACTATGTTCAAACTGTGTTTACACTGTGGATGAGTGTTGTCTTTCCGGCAGGGATAGCTCAGCTTGTAGAGCATCGGTCAGCAATCCAGAGGTCTCGGGTTTCGAATCCCGGAGAAATCCTATTTTCTTTGCTCTTTTTATCATTAATATCACAGTGATTTCAATAGTATAATATAATTTAAATCAAACACACGCACAAATAATTTGACATGATTGAGGGGTTGAGCTCACCACCTCCGGACCACACAACCGAAAAGCGCGCATATATTCAAGTGATTCGTCACTAGAAAGGTTTCGTAAGTGCATGAAAGAGGAATGGATCATCTAGATTGGCACACGTACAAAGGAATGGACAAAAAAGTATGTAATAAAAACAACTTAGCTGGATAATATAAGTATAACAAAGCGGGATAAAACAGGGGTAGAAGGGTTGCGATTATCGAAGGATCCCGCAGATTAGAGGCGCAAATCTCTACAAGTCTCGTCGAATAAATACTTTGACATTTTGGCTAGGGTGAGGGAGGAGAAAACAAATCGGAAGAACACATCCAGCTGATCTCCAGCGGTCGCGGAACCTGCTCTTCCCCCCAGGAACCCCGCGGCTAACTCACACCAGCCCTCCGCTGTCCCGCTAGTTTGTTTCTCGCCGTCCTTTGTGCTCGGAAATAGACCGTTGGCACAGCGCGTAGTCAACTGGAATTATTATAAACACATCATGGGGGTGAGATAAAGTGAAGAACGAGTCGTGAAGAGATGAGATTCTTTTTGAGGAGATAATTGTATCATGCGCTGGAATTTACCTCTGTCGGGGCCCACTGTGGGAACGAAACACGAACGCGCAGAACGTGCGCAGAGGAGAATTCACCTGCGTCTAGGGACGAGTGCGGAGAATTTATACATCGACATATAAAACAAAAGCCGAGGGGAAATTTGGATGTCCGAAATATAAGGAAAAAAACACACTTTTCCATTTGCTATCTTTTTTGGGATAGACAAAAGAAAGCACAAATGTATGTCATGCAAGGTTGAATGTTATATTAAACTTTAGGCATGACTGTAGGGTCTAAATACAAGATTTTGAGAGTTGTTATTATAACACTTTTTCGTTCTAGAATAATTTCTGTGTTACTTTGTCGAGGGGACGTGTCTTTGTAAATTAGCTAGGACATTGAGCTGATGAGACTTTATGATATGGTTAATTTGTAGGTAACTACACACTGTCAATTTTCTAGACCCAGCACACAAAGTAAGTCCCCCCCCCCCCCCCCCCCCCCCACCAAAAAAAAAATAATTAAATATATATATATATATATATATAGTTGCAAGGAGTAATCATAAATGTTGAGAATGGAAGAATAATAGTAGGCGTAGCTTATAAGCAATGTTCCTCCTTTTAATCCACCAAATGAAAAAAGGCACTGGTCGAAACAATTAGGTCTCCGCAGGACTCGAAACACCTGGGTCCTCCGGCTTCGGAACGCTGATGCCTTAACCATAGGCCACGGTGATCCGAGTGATTAAATACAGATCCAGTTACAGGTCATTGGCAAGCCAATCTCTCGGCCCTTTGTACTCAAGTATTCATGGGGAAGGAGTTACGAACAATGCAAGCCGCCTTTTACTTCAGCAGGATCACAATAGAGTGATTCAAGTATTAGTTAGAACATATAGCGAGAAGTGAACTAATTACCATACAGCTTCGGTTTCTCCTCCAATATATAAATAGTTGCAAGAGAGCTAATCATCAAATGATGAGAAGGATGAATAATAGTAGGCGTAGCTTAATAAGCAATGTTCCACCTCTTTTAATCCACCAAATGAACAAAAGGCACTGAGTCGAAATATATATATATATATTTATCAGTGGATAGCTTCAAAATCCTCCGACACATCAACTTCCTAAACCTAATTTGAAAAAACCGAACCTGTGCCCCATGCTTTCCTTTTGATATACCGGATACAACAAGGTATAAAAGAAACACACTATTATTTCTTGGCTAAGTTGTGTGGGATTTGGACACATGTTAATAGATCCCTTTAAACGGGACATAGTTGCAGTTTCTGGTAGAGACGGGCGCTACACATACTTTTTATGTGAGATAATGAAAAACTGAGTGCTAAATTAGAAAGACCATAATAATTTTAGAGACAGAATAAAACTTTATTTGATCAAAATCCGGTTCAGAAACGGCTGAAATATTCATAAACGTAACCATTTGTACATAAATGTGGGGCCCCACAAATATTAGATAATTTTGAACAAACCGTTACAATTGTTTTTAAATGCTTCCTCTTTTCAAAAATGTTCAAAAGAGTTTTTAAATAGTTGTTGATTATCTCTCTATCTAATCACTATTTTTACGAACCTTTACATGCACAATATTTTATTGTAAACTGGTTTAAACCAATGAGTTTTTAGAGAGCGCCATCTTGAGTTTGAACGGCTCTGTTTGAATGATAAAAGGCTTTTTCCCTAGTCGTTTGTAATTTTGAATTCCGTTCAAGCATGTAGAGTTATAACTATTAGTTTGTAATGTAATGGTGCAGGTTTTTGGTTACCAAAATTTAGTTTGACCAAAACTGTACTCTCTTTACCAGAACTCAACTATCCCTTTTAAAGGAAATATCTCAAGCTGGCCACTTATCATCGAGATGAGAGAGTGTGAACAAAACCGAAGACGATGTAAGGTACTAATAAACGAGGAGGATCTTCCTTCTTCGTCTCCGTTAAACCCTTTAATCGCTTGGATTAGAGTTGTAAGTCTATCAATCTAGTGCGACATTGTGGAGTTGAATACTGAGGGGTCTGAACTTCCTTCAGTTCACATTCTATCTGACCCTTCCCTTTTATTGCCATAATTTTAAGACAATTTCCCAACTCCTTAAAGTT
>JBAMJV010009331.1:0-12500 GCA_037951105.1 Echinarachnius parma
CACAGTTATAGCATAACTTTCCAGTGGATAGTTAAAAATCAAAACTTTTAAATCGTAAATATCTTTGTAACGAAAGGGAAATTCGAAACAAATGTTCCATGCTTCTATATAAATATAACAATGTATGAGAGAACCACTTGGGTCTGAAGTAAGTTTGTGGGTTTGGACAATGTAACTAGATCCATTAAAAGAAAAACGAGGACACTCTCTGGGAGCGGCCGCACCTTCCCTTTAAATTTACTTAGTCATTGCAACTACCTTCTCCACCTTCCCCGCGACTGAATATACTCACACACTTGTTTCTGTTATTTGCTTAGTCTTTTCAACTACCCTCTCCACCTTCCCCGCGACTGATACTCACACACTGTTATTTGCTTAGTCATTGCAACTACCTCCTCCACCTTCCCCGCGACTGGTACTCACACACTTGCTTTTGTTATTTGCTTAGTCATTGCAATTACCTCCTCCACCTCCCCCGCGACTGGTACTCACACACTTGTTTGATTATTTACTTCGTCTTTGCAACTCCCTCCTCCACCTTCCCCGCGACTGATACTCACACACACCTGTGTTTGTTATTTACTTAGTCATTGCAACTACCTCCTCCACCTTCCCCGCGACTGATACTCACACACTTGTTTTTGTTATTTACTTAGTCATTGCAACTACCTCCTCCACCTCCCCCGCGACTGATACTCACACACTTGTTTTTGTTAATTTGTTTCATATTATAGTTTATTTATGATTATGAAACAATGACATGAATGGAAAATATATCTAACATATTATGTATTCATCGTCGTCATTGTAGATTATTTATATTTAGTTATAATGAGAAATTGATGCATGTCAAGTTTACATTATCGCTCTAAGTTTCCAGGAGTGAAACATACGTTTGCGAAGATCAGCTGATCAGAGGTCCTGTATTGAAATGCCTGATATCTATATTATTATGGTATAATATGATATCACATGTGATAACGTTAGGTTGTTTTTCGATCACCACCACGAACATCCGAGATAAAACCTAGTATACAATAACAGGAAAGTGGTCAGGTTCCTTGAAAGTTCCGGTTGAGTTTGAATTGCACGGATACATTCAATAAAATAACATAACTATTCGATAATATACAACTAACGAATGGGCTTCTTGTGATAGTCAAATCTATTACCGAGGTGGGCTCAAATGATTATTACCCGAAGCGTAGCTGAGGGTAATAGTCATTTTGAGCCCACCGAGGTAATAGATTGCCTATCACAATCAAGCACATTCGTTAGTTGTTTTATATCACTCATTAATATCAGTGATTGTGTTCAGCTTATAGCAAAATAAGTGATAATCTCTGAATATTTCATAAAATCGCTTGTAAATTTTGATATAAAATCAATCGACATTAATGAAGCCAGTATGAGCCTCCAGAACCACGGCGCATCTAATACGCTTAAAGTCATTGTTATTTTGCGCACACAATCACAAAGACGCAAAACTGAGTGCGCACCAACGCGCTGGCAGTTGCGCACATACGCGATGAATGCGTGCTAGCGCTCCCACGGATGTGCTTATTGGCTGTCTTGGCGTTCTTCTTCCCAGGGTGTTAGTTTTTACCAGTAATGTCAATCACGTGACTAGAACGTGTGCGCCATAGAGTACTGCACAAATTTGATCGCGTGTGCATTTTGCTTAAACACATGATCTATGGGACGAACGCGTAACGAACTTTTAGTGTTAATTTTTTGCTAACAGCCCGGTCACATGATTGCGCGGGGATTGCGCGTGTTGTCCAAAACTATCATTTGTCAAATACAATGGTAAAACGATCTTATGAGGGATATAATAAGCAAATAACCATCGACTGGGAGGGTGATGGCAAAACTATACGCGCCGAGGTGATCTGCGAAGGTACTATCATGCCGAGGCGACAGCCGAGGCATGATGGTACCTTCGCAGATCACCGAGGCGCGTATAGTTTGCCTCCATCACCCGAACAAGGAGATTTGGTTATTTGTTTTATATCCCTCATATTATTTTGATCACAAACGAACTATAACTAACACAAAGGGCTCAAAAGTTTGGAATATTGAGCAAATGATCGAGTCTTTTATTTTCATTTTGTCAATCCTGCACATGAACACGATTTATGATTAAAAGGCTAAGACGCTTATACCATTGTTACGTTAAGCGTAGCCGCGCGTAAACTTTGCGCACCAGCGCGCTACCTTTCTGCGCACCAGCGCGCACACGCATACTTGCGCTGCCACAAGCGTTCACATTGGCTGCCGCTGCGTTCTGGGTTGTCATGGGAACAAAACAAGTCGGTTGTAAACGTTCGCTGATTCCCTAATTTAGAGGTTGTTAACAACGTGCCCTATGAGATTACATGCGTATCAGCAATTTACTATAACACCCTCGACAGGGCCAAAAAGTTCGTTGTCCTCGACAAAAAAGGTACTGTACAAAAGTACTATATGAGATTGGGATTTGATGGGAGAAATTATACTTGAACACGTGACGGCGTTTCGACCAATCACATGGCTAGTACATTATCATGAGGGATATAACACAAGTTAACAAGAGGGGTGCAGGAGGCACGTGCCCCACCCCTACCCTTTTCCCCTTTCGTTGATAAATCGTCGAAACGTTGATTTATACGTTAAGCATGATTTTTCATTGTGTTCATAATTTTGGGATCTTTATATAATTTGTCTGCTTTATTTTCTTAGTCGACTCAAAGTGCCGCCCCTCGTGTATAAGTTAATATCGATCTGCCATTAATACACTGTACATGTTTACCTATATAATAATGCTCTTTATATCCCTCATAAGATCGTTTTACCATTGTATTTGACAAATGATAGTTTTGGACAACACGCGCAATCCCCGCGCAAACATGTGACCGGGCTGTTAGCAAAAAATTAACACTAAAAGTTCGTTACGCGTTCGTCCCATAGATCATGTGTTTAAGCAAAATGCACACGCGATCAAATTTGTGCAGTACTCTATGGCGCACACGTTCTAGTCACGTGAATTGCCATTGCTGGTAAAAACTAACACCCTAGGAAGAAGAACGCCAAGACAGCCAATAAGCACATCCGTGGGAGCGTTAGCACGCATTCATTGCGTATGTGCGCAACTCGGTTTTGCGTCTTTGTGATTGTATGCGCAAAATAACAATGACTTTAAGCGTATTAGATGCGCCCAGGTTCTGGAGGCTCATCTGGCTTCATTAATGTCGATTGATTTTTATATCAAAATTTACAAGCGATTTTATGAAATATTCAAGAGATTTTCACTTATTTTGCTATAAGCTGAACACAATCACTGATATTGATGAGTGATATAAAACAACTAACGAATGTGCTTGATTGTGATAGGCAATCTATTACCTCGGTGGGCTCAAAATGACTATTACCCTCAGCTACGCTTCGGGTAATAATCATTTTGAGCCACCTCGGTAATAGATTTGACTATCACAAAAAGCCCCATTCGTTAGTTGTATAATATTTTTTCTTTGTTTTCTTATGAATCGTGTTTTCGTTCTGCGATGGGAAAAATCCCGTCCAGTGTTTTTACTTTCTTATCACTTCCTCACTTTCCTATGTCTATAATAACTGTGAACTCTGATTGTAAATGTGTCACGAAAATAGTTTTATCAGTGTTAGATCTAAATAACAACTTTGGGAAACCCAAACAAAAAAATGTGAAATAATATGTTGTTTTTTATACCCGACTATGCCAAAATATATCTATGTACAATAAATCGCAAGAAATAGTCATAAATGATTAGAAAGGAAGAAATTAAATGTTGAAAAAAGCTATGTAGATTTTTATAAATGTTACCCAATAGTTTATTATTTTGAAATGTTATTGACTGTTTTCATGGCACTTATACTGTAGCTTAAATCACGATAGGCCTAGCTTATGAAGAATCGCTTATCCCTTTATATCTAGCTACCAATATTATTCTAGTATAACTAATCCGTATATTTGTATCAGCAGTCATTTACGTATTTTATGTTTTAAGATACATTTAATTGTTTAGCTAATTAACAGTCTACTTGATTATGAATATCGAAATTATACCCGTTTTGACTATTTTATTCTCTGGTTTATTAATTCGTTAATTGCGGCATTTTCAAACGAATAATCTGTCCAGTTAAAAAAAAAAAGCAAGCTACAAAATTAAAATAAAAAAAAATGTATTTATATTAAAGGGGACCACCCAGTGGTTGTAGCGAGGGTCAACGGATTGGGGGGGGGGGGGCACAAACTGCGAGGGCGCGTAGCGCCCGAAGGGGGTGAGGGTGTTGGAGGTGGGTGTCCCCCCTCCCACGGAAGGGAGCTTTTGCAAGTTTTCACTTGAAATAATGCAATCTGGTCCATACCTTGGAAGGAAATACTGAATTAAAGAAATCAGGACTTAAATCATCTCCCTCATGATATAGTATACAACACAATCGAACCTACGTGTACATGCACACCATACTAGACTTAAATACGCTTACAGCGTTATCCGTGCTTGTCTATACTTTATTGGGGTGGGGGTGTGGGAGAGGGTTAACCCCCTCCCACGTGGAGAAATCTTTGAAATTGCTGCTTAAAATATTACTGTTAAGGTATGTTAATCATTGTCTTTTTATTTGTCATTGTATTATAATAGTGAAGCTACTTGTCACGTATTTTTAAACGGGAATAGCGAGGAAAGATTGAGCCTTGCATGAGATGGATCCACGTGATCCTGTACACTATAGAGCCATCGATATAGGGCATTGAGATCCAATGAAACAAAGCAAGGGCAACAATAACTTCTCAAAAGTGGAGGGGAGACATTGCGAGGAAGCAATGCGACCGAGTGTGGGAGGGTGTGGGAGGGGGTGTCCCCCTCCTATAGTAGGGAGCTTTTGTATTTTGGAGCGTAAGATTGTGCCATTTGGTGCACACCTAAGACAGAAATTTCACGTAATATGAATTATATAAGTATGGAACCAAACATACATAATTTCAAAGGAAGGGGGACAATCTCCTCCACTTGCAAATGTGGGGGGACATGATATTTGAATATGCTTTGCGTTCAGCGCATATGGACCGAATTTACTGAAAGATATATTATTGCAGATTATTTTATTTTCTATGACGATGTGCTATAGTCTATAGATGATCTGAGGGCTTAATAAACTTCGTTTGAGGTGCCCCTATTACAAATTACACTGCCCAACAGAGTTAGAAAGGTGAGTTCAAGTAAACCGAAATGACACTTCCAATATGAGAAACAGCATGCGCGCGAAGCGCCCGGCAAAAAAAAACCCACAGATTTATAGTCTTTTCAAACAAAAAAGAACAACTATTTTGAAGATTAATTATTGATAAATGTGTCTTTCCCCTCTTTTTATTATATCACTCAATTTGTTCTTCCTCATTTTCGGAATTATTGGGGGGGGGGGGGGAGGGGGGGGGGCGAAATGATATGCTCGCCCCCTATGTTTTCATGGGGGGGGGGGGCGACCGCACCCCTGCCCCCAGGATTGACGCCTTGGGATGGAGTGTTCCCTTCCCACTGCAGGGAGCTTTTGCAAATTTTGGACTTTAAAGCCCAAGATCAGTTTCGGGAAAGTAGCCGAATACATCTATATTGATCATTATTGTTGAATATGTACTGAAATAGGGCTTTTGTGGTAAAATCCAAACCTAAGCATCGTTAAATACAGAAATATCGGAAGAAACCGCGTGGTCGTAATACACATAGCGTATGGGCGACATATCTATCTCATTGAAATAGATATATAATTTTGCGAATGTATCAATTAGTAGGCGGTTTCTTGGCAAAATGTGTATGATCCTATGATCATTGGTAATAAGAGGTTCCATTTCATTTTTTGAGGGGGGGGGGGGGGTTCGTTTCCAAAACTGGCCTTTACCTTTAAATTGTGCGATTTGGCGCATACCCGATACTAAAATATATGATTCGTAGTTCAAGCTATAGAATCAAACATACATAATGGTGGGAGGAACAATCACCTCCACTTTCAACTGTATGGGAAGGGGAATGTCCCCCCCCCTCCCATCCCCGTCCCCTGTCTGTTGTCGCCCACTTTTCAAGTACCGCGTGACTAGACCGATTACAGCAATTTGCTAGATACTGACCGTTTCACCGCATTTTGGTCGTATATGAAACGGAAGGAGATACGGCTATAGTGAAACTATGTCATTAACATATGTATTTTTCTTCCAAATCCAAGGTAGAACAATGGGTCCTGGACTGCGAACCCTCTTGGTGTGCCTTGCAGCTGGGGTTGTCGTTGACGGCTGTGGTGTAGGGGAATGTCCCAAGTACTGGGTGCCACAATTCGGATATTGCTATCGTGTATTCGGACGTCGAATCACTTGGAACGAAGCCGATCGCAACTGTCATGTTATGGGCAGCGAACTTGCGTCCGTACACAGTGACCTGGAAAACGACTTCCTCTACAACCTATGGAGAGAAGCAGTCGGAGATTGTTTCGGCTTGGTAAGCATTGTGGTACCTTTGTAATGTATTGTATCACCGTCACCCCCCCCCCCCCCCCTCCCACCCCCATTCCATCTACACCTGTTTTGAGGGGTTTACTTCAGTACATACCTAGTAGTTTGTGTGTACTCACCACCATCACATAATCTCCCTAATGCCGCCTTGTATCTTCTATATTCCACAAACAAGTTCAGAAAAATAGTTTTCCAGACAAATTATATAATTAAAAAAAAGCACACTATCATACTAAAGCGTGTGTTCATGAAGATATTACCTTTTGTCTAGGTGTTTAGGACGAACGCATCGGCCGTGATTCTATTGTCTCCAAAAGTACGCGTGAAGTGCATTGACGCACTCCCATACGTGTGACGCATTCGGAACCATGATTTCATGTTGGTTCCGTAAGTGGTGATAATTAATTGTATTGTCTGTACAACCCTTTGCAAGGTGGTAGACATCTATTGAATTTAATTGGCGGTATGTTCTTTCTCAGATAATTTGAATATAATATGTCAATAATTGTATCATTGTTATCGTCTTCCTGCTTTATGTTCGTTCTCCTTGCGTTAATACACGTTGATTCTGTGATGATTTGCCAAGTTTGATTATTGTTTGAACTGTACATATTTCACCAGTTAGTTCCTCCTAGTTGTAATTATGGTCAGATATCTACAGCACATGCTAGTGACGCGGCTACCCATACCCAAGTAGTATACTGATCTGAAATATGTTAAAGGAATATTTGAGTTTTGGTATAGTGGGTGCTACACAAAATAATTATTTGTGAGATAATGCAAACAATAGAGTGTCAAATGTGAAAGAGCATAATGATTGTAATGACATAATGAATTGTATTTGATCGAAATCGGTTCAGAAATGGCTAAGGCAACTAAAAACATAACCAATCGTAGTAATTGTGGGAACCCACTATTATTCCATACGTTTAACCAGCCGTTATAAAAAATACTTTAGAAAAACCTTCCTCTTTTAAAAAATATTTAAAAAAACATGTTTTTAAATAGTTGGTTATCTCTCTATTTAATAATAACAACTTTTACAAAACATTACATATTTTCAGGGCATCTAACTCGGCACAGCTAGTTTCGCGCAGCTAACTTCCGAGAGGCTGTTGCATACTGCTCCACACCAGTACGTATGTATACACATGCGCGAAGTTAGATACCTCTTTATTTTGTGCGTGCATGAAAATGCCTCAAAGATGGCAGTGAAGACAGCAGCTTTTAAATGCGCGTACATATCAATGTGAAAACTGCTGCGCGAAATTTATACCACTTTTTTGTCAATAAAAATGGAAGGGTTAAGAAAAAAAGGCTGAAATAAATAATTTAAATTGAGTGATCTTAAAACCAAAACATGTTTAGTATACTACAGAATATTCTGAATAAAATGAAATTAGACTCATTATAAAAATCAGTATATTTCTTGGCGAAATTATGTGTTAAAAGTTAACTGCGCGAAGTTCGATGCCCCCATCATGCACAATTTTGTATGAAAAATGGTTGAAACCAATACGTTTTAAAAACGCGGCCTTTTAACAGCTATTTTGAATGGTAACCGGCTTTTTACTTTGCCATTTGTGATGGTGGAGTTATACCTGTTAGTTTGTAGGGTAATGATACAGGTTTTGCTTTACTATCCCTTTGACCTAAAATGAATTTCCTGCAGTACTGTTTCCTGCTGAGTATATACAAAACATTCTGACAGGAAATACATTACAAATCTGGTTGCGCAACCGCAAACCACACGTATTAAATCTGGTTGCTGTTAACATATTAGCCTTGATATTAAAAAACATAATTATGTTCAATACAATTCCAGGGCGCTTGGTTTGGTTTGAATGACATCGACAGGGAGGGACGTTATCGTTATACTGATCTTTCTTTAATCAACTACACTCGCTGGAATCCCGGCGAACCCAATAATGCTCGAGGACGTGAGGACTGCGTACATTTCTTGTACTGGAACTCTGACTCAGACATCACTCAAGGATGGAATGACGTAGCCTGCGATCGAACAAACCCCTACATCTGCAAAAGAAGCACCTGTACCTAGAGTTGTTCGATGTCTGGTTAGCATAGGGGTAGAGGATAATTAACTATATCTGCAAGAGAAGCACCTGTACATAGAGTTGTTCGATGTCTGGTTAGCATAGGCGTAGAGGATAATTAACTATATCTGCAAGAGAAGCACCTGTACCTAGAGTTGTTCGATGTCTGGTGAGCATAGGGGTAGAGGATAATTAACTATATATGCAAAAGAAACACCTGTACCTAGAGTTGTTCTATGTCTGGTTAGCATCGGCGTAGAGGATAATTAACTATATCTGCAAGAGAAGCACCTGTACATAGAGTTGTTCCATGTCTGGTTAGCATCGGCGTAGAGGATAATTAACTATATCTGCAAGAGAAGCACCTGCACATAGAGTTGTTCGATGTCTGGTTAGCATCGGCGCAGAGGATAATTAACTATATCTGCAAGAGAAGCACCTGTACATAGAGTTGTTCGATGTCTGGTTAGCATCGGCGTAGAGGATAATTAACTATATCTGCAAGAGAATCACCTGTGCATAGAGTTGCTCGATGTCTGGTTAGCATCGGCGTAGAGGACAATTAACTATATCTGCAAGAGAAGCACCTGTACATAGAGTTGTTCGATGTCTGGTTAGCACAGGGGTAGAGGATAATTAACTATATCTGCAAGAGAAGCACCTGTACATAGAGTTGTTCGATGTGTGATTAGCCTAGGCGTAGAGGATAATTAACTATATCTGCAAGAGAAGCATCTGTACATAGAGTTGTTCGATGTCTGATTAGCATAGGCGTAGAGGATAATTAACTATATCTGCAAGAGAAGCACCTGTACATAGAGTTGTTCGATGTCTGATTAGCATCGGTGTAGAGGATAATTAACTATATCTGCCAGAGAAGCACCTGTACCTAGAGTTGTTCGATGTCTGGTTAGCATATGCGTAGAGGATAATTAAATATATCTGCAAGAGAAGCACCTGTACCTAGAGTTGTTCTATGTTCGATTATCATAGGCGTAGGGGATAATTAACAATATCTGCCAGAGAAGTACCTGTACATAAAGTTGTTCTATGTCTGGCTAGCACAGGCGTAGAGGATAATTATTCGGACAAGGCCTTCCCCCTGATAATAGTGTGTTCCTACGCCCTTGCTGAATAGAAAGTAATTATAGCGGATCGACCAAATGCAGTGATTTTTTCAGAACATTTCTGCAAGATTATTAACCATAGCATACATTAGAGCAGGGCAATTTTCAAACGATATTGCCCTCGAAGTTAAATAAGCCAACAAAATTACGCAAAATTGCGAGTGAAAACAAAATGGTATTGCCTGTTCAACAAAGTCAATTGGATTTTGTGTGTAATTTGCCAGAACACACAGTAAACTAATGGACAAAATAATATTACCCGCTCAGAAAAGTCAATGGGATTTTTTGTGTAATTTGCCAGTGAAATTACATTTTTGAAATGTATTAATATCTGTTCACCCTTATCAAGGATATTGAAGATAACAATACAGGACATGTCTCATTGAAAAATAGTACATAGTTATATACAATATGTACAAAATATAATCATACAATATTTACTAAATATAATGATAACATCTAATAATTATTTACAAAGTAATGTTCTACAATCGGAAGTATAATACTATACAGATTTACAAAATGGAGCTGCGTTTTGAGATTTGAATAGTTCATCTGCATGATACGCCCCACAAGTATACTAGATCTATTTAAATAGATCTGAACTACCCAATTAAATGATCACATATTTGAATATGAAACGGCAATGTCAAACTAATAATGAAAGACTGTTGATTGGTCACGTCCCTTAAAATTCCACTCAATATTTGTTATATTTCTGAATATGAATCAGCTGTGTCAAACTAATGTGTAAGAATTCTGAATAGCTTACCATCACGTTCACTTCCGACCAATACTACTAGTATTCTAAATAAGGATCGGCTATGCCAACCTAATGAATAATAATACAGTATAGGGCCTCTTTGAGTTAACCCAATAACGTTGGATTTCCATTTTGAATAGCAAGGCTCATGTTCAACCACATATTAATGTATCAATGCAGGGGTCGCGGAACAGGGGGGGGGGGGGGGGGGGGGGGAGGTTGGCCCTCCACTTTCAAAACAATTCCGCGGCCCCTGCAATGAATATTGATCAGTCATTTCGAACTGATGTGTACTAGTTTTGACAGTACCCAGTATACAGGGTGGCCCAAAAAAAACGGAACGGGGCACTTCCCAAAATATAGTACCAACATATTTATGTCCATTTGATAGGGTGTCTTTTCCAATAAAAAACGATACCAAGAACAGTAATTTTTGTCGTGCAGTTTTTGTTTTAGGACGCTGTGAGTGCGACCATGTCAGGTGCCTATTTTTGTCAATTTGTACCTAGTCAATGCCAGTTAAATTGCACTCCCTGCCCGTAATACCATTCAACGAACACGCCCATTCTCTCGGCACACGGCTGAGTGCACACTAACAATGGCGCGCCTCGTTGGACGATATGAAAGGCGGTACGTGCGATCTATCAAGCACTGGCTCGGTAAAAATTGACAAAAAAGAGAACCTGACATGGTGTCACTCACAGCGCCCTAAAACAAAAACTACACGACCAAATTGACTGTTCTTGGTATCGTTGTTCATTTGAAAAGACACCCTAACCGATGGACACAATACATTTGTTACTATAATTTGGGAAGTGCCCCGTTCCGTTTTTTTTGGGCCACCCTGTATAATGTTAATTACTTAAAAGGAATAGGTAATTGCAACCCTGCACGTCACATTTTGAATAGCACATCTTCAAGTTCAATCCATTTGTCAGATCAATGAATATGGAACAGACATGTCAAACTGATATGTACGATTGTTAAATACAGTAAACGCCTTTATGTTTAATCCAATAACATTAAATGTTTGATTCATATTTGGAATAGCACATCTTTATAGGTTCTCAAAAGTGTGAAGGATTGCGAGCCCGGAGCGAAGCTACCGAGCGGGGGAAGTGTATGGATGGGGGTTTTCCCCCCTCCCATCATAGGAAGTTTTTGCATTTTGTTCATACCTGAGACATACATTTCTAAGCTTTTACGTATTACATGTAGAGTAAGTGTGATGAAAGTCTGAATGAAGGCTAGTTTATATCATCTCGGAGTCTTAAAAAAGACTAGTGATCGTGTTACGCAATGTGCGTTTGAATTGAGACTTGAGAATACATGCTTATACACCTAACATCTTGTCTCCACTGCCTCTGATTTCTGGCTTGTTTTCCCTAATTTTAGAGGTAGTTTGGGTGAAGTATGTCGTTGCTTGTGTTTGAGTCCGATGTCTGGATGCCGATTCTTAACAGTAAGTAAAAAAGTAAACGTGGTGATGGGATACATGTCGATTACAATAAAGTTGGCGCATGGTATGTGTTTCAGGTCTCTTTAATTGTGTTTGTGTATACTCTTGAGCGTAGTGTAGCTGTGTGCATGTATATACACTCAACCAAAAAGTCCCCCCTAGCATTTATTCATAATCTCGAAAATTGTTTTACCGATTTTGATCTCGCAATCGGTAACGTTTTCATCATCAGAAATGTACTTTCTGATACAATGTGCAAAAAAAGGTTGCACTTTTAGATTTATTTGGCATATTGGGTACATTTTGTATACGAATAAGCATCTTCATTGAAGATGACCGGACATACATACTGCTGCATTAATTAGTGGAACCCTTTTTCGAAAGCATGCATTTATCTGAAACGATTGGCCTTTCAATAGGAAATTGTTGGGGATTAAAGTGGCCAAAGTCATTGTGATGCTTATTAAAAGTAAGACATAGAGTGACATGCAATAGATGGTGCTTGATCGGAAGCTCAGAAACATGCTCGATATTCTTTTGTTATTCGTGTAGAACCTTATACAAAACACAAAATTGCAAG
>JBAMJV010009331.1:15000-17651 GCA_037951105.1 Echinarachnius parma
AACTAATTAATTAATTGATCAACTGATCTATTAATAGATAGAGTAATAATAATTACTGATCGATTGATTGATTTCATTAATCGAGTCATTCGTTCATTCATTCACTGATGTAAACGTTCACTTAAAGGGATATTGTTTTGTTTTAGTAACCAAAACCTGCACTATAACATAACAGAGTAATACAGTTCTAACTCTATCATGCTCAAACAGTAAAACGAATTATCAACGACTAAGTAAAAAGCATGTTATATATCATTAAAAAAGAGCCGTAAAAACACAATAGGGCGATTTCTAAAAACGCATTGATTTCATCCATGTTTTAAAGATAATTGTGCATGTGATGTTTCGTTAAAATAAATGATAATTTAATCGAGAGAACGATTTGGCAAGTTCGCAAGATGACACCACGCGTCTGATCTGCGAATCCAAACTACTGATATGAGAGCACCAATTACGGAACCACAGATACACAGAGCATCCCATTCAACCCATCCAAACTACTGATATGAGTGCACCAATGACGGAACCACAGATACAGCATCCTATTCAACCCATCCAAACTACTGATATGAGAGCACCAATGACGGAACCACAGATACAGCATCCTATTCAACCCATCCAAACTACTGATATGAGAGCACCAAGGACGGAACCACAGATACAGCATCCCATTCAACCCATCCAAACTACTGGTATGAGAGCACCAAGGACGGAACCACAGACACAGCATCCCATTCAACCCATCCAAACTACTGATATGAGAGCACCAATGACGGAACCACAGATACAGCATCCTATTCAACCCATCCAAACTACTGATATGAGAGCACCAATGACGGAACCACAGATACACAGAGCATCCTATTCAACCCATCCAAACTACTGATATGAGTGCACCAATGACGGAACCACAGATACAGCATCCTATTCAACCCATCCAAACTACTGATATGAGTGCACCAATGACGGAACCACAGATACAGCATCCTATTCAACCCATCCAAACTACTGATATGAGTGCACCAATGACGGAACCACAGATACAGCATCCTATTCAACCCATCCAAACTACTGATATGAGTGCACCAATGACGGAACCACAGATACAGCATCCTATCCAACCCATCCAAACTACCGATATGAGTGCACCAATGACGGAACCACAGATACAGCATCCTATTCAACCCATCCAAACTACTGATATGAGTGCACCAATGACGGAACCACAGATACACAGAGCATCCTATTCAACCCATCCAAACTACCGATATGAGTGCACCAATGACGGAACCACAGATACACAGAACATCCTATTCAACCCATGCAAACAGCATGACCATGTATGACCACGACTGTTTGTACACAAGATGAGTTTGCCAACGCATCCGCTTTGATTGGACGTTTGAACGAGGGGCCGGATAGAACTATAGTCAGAAAAACCACTCCACATAAAGGTTTACTTTTTATATGTCGGACTTTCTACTCTAGAGCTTACATCCGACCGTCGAGCGGTTTGGGGATCTAGAACTATCCCATCTTGAGTTTTTACACCGAGCGCATATATCGCACCCCGTGGGAGACTCAAGGGAGAGAGCACTAATTACCAACACGCGTATTGACAACAAGTTAAAAGGACCACGGTTCTGACTGCTTGGAAGGCACTACTTACCAACACGCGTATTGGCAACAAGTTCAAAGGACCACGGTTCTGACTGCTTGGAAGGTACGTTACCTTTATCATTTAGATATTAAAGATTGGTTTGTTTTACATTATTTATTGAAGCGCGTGAGTGTCAAATAATGGACCGTTTCAAAAAGGGCCTAGTTCAAAAGATGTAGAAACACAATAAAATGCAATTTAAAAACTATGCAGATTTGAACCTATTAGTTTGACTAGATTTGCGATGTAGTCACACGAAGTCATTGGGCACTAATTTCGATACCGATTGATACATACAAAAACTATTTATCCACCACTTCCATTGGCACATCCACCACAATAATTATAATAAAAATACCACCTATACCACTAATCTAACCATTAACAAATTTACCCTTAGATGTTAGTTACCGCTGCCATGCTTACAACTATAACTATACTCTATAATATAATTCTACCACCACTCTACCACCATAATGCTACCTTAACATTCAACTCTGCAATGCTGATAAGTTATCAGTTATCCCGTGTTGCTCTGTGTTTGTCTTATTAAACTCGTTCGTCAATTTGTTTCAATACAGTGTGAAATACTACTTTGAGTGGTAAACTAAACTGGAATACAGTATCGCTGGACTGAAGCTGCTATGGGTCATTTCCACAGCCGTTCCGCCTAGCTGTTGTCCCCATCTGCCCCCTACATGCCCTAGTCTGATAAGCGATGTAACAGATTCAGCCAATAACATACTAATTCGAGAGATAAAACAAAATCTCGGTCTTTGGTTAACGGGACCATAGATAGTACTATCCATGACGGGACCAAGTAACTATGAAGATATGCACAAACTGGCAAACAAAATGTGTAATTTCGTGGTCTGCTACGACGTCCACTTAGTAATTTATTGGTGTGAACAAATCCCATGTTTATTAAATTTCACATGGCCGAATAATTAGCGAAATAATTTCCATACGTGTGTACTTTATAGAACTGACC